>PVJS01000914.1:96729-110946 GCA_004027185.1 Glis glis | reverse complement strand
GCTGCCCGTGGGCCCTGCTCACCCTTCTCCGGGGCACTGGTGAGTCGAGGGGGTTCCGGAGCGGGACGCGGCCGTGTAGGCCCTGGTCGGGGGCGGGGCGCGCGTAACTTTTTCTCCAACTGTATTCTTTTGTTTTGCTTGGGAGGTCCTGGCAATGGCTCCTAGATAGCCCAGACTTAAGGGCGGCCCCTGGGCTGTTGTACTTTTTGAAGAATCTCACGCCTGCTTGCTTCTTTCATTTCTTTGCGTCCCGCCCCGACGCTGCTTTCCACCTCCCGCCGCCCTGTCCCCAGTCCAGGATCGAAAGAGGAAGATTGTTTTGGGACCTCTGCATGGTGTTTCAATAGGCGGTGACGAGCTAAGGTAAATACCTAGATTAATGAGCTACTTTAAAAGGCATTTATCTTCGAGGCTTTTAACTAAATGATATGTAATTGCCTTAGCTCTTCTCTTTATGGGATAATGCACAGGTTGGGACTGTTTGATAGTTGAATACCTTTTTTTCCTGTTCGGACTTTGTAGATGGGATCTTCATTTCTCTTTCTAGGTAAGAACACAGGGACTTACGTGTCTTACAACTTCTGGATTATTTAAGTTCCCTGTCTTGTCTCTTTCAACTTTGTTAGAAATACCAGATGTTTGTATTTAGATTGTGCACACCTATAGGATGAACAGAAAAGATACAAAAAGAAACTAAAACTCAAGCTAAGTTGGCGACTTGTTAACAGATGTAGAGGGCATGATTTTGTGAATAAAGAGAGCATAACTGATCACTAGGTCTGTGTGTTTCTATGATAGATAACATACTACTTTTATAGATATCATACTGTATGTTCCAGTACCACAAGGTTTTAAAAATGTGCTGATTAACAACCATAAAGCTTTGAATTTGTACTGACCAATTCTCAGTGATAGTGACATTAATTTGTTGGTGTGACTAGGTGCAATTATGTCTGATGTGGACATGTTCTGTAACAAACACATAGACTCCAGGTGAAACAAACCATTTGTCAGTCATTTAAGAAATGTTCATTTGGAATCATGTGACTAGATTTCTTTTTTAACACTTGGATGGATAAAAAGGAATGTTCTGTTCAAAACCTGACAGCGGATTTGACAGTGGGTGAGCAGGATTTAGAAATTGGATTTTTTCTGTTGTGAAGAAAAAAAATGGGTGTGGGGGGATCAGAGGTATTTGGACAAAGTGGATAGGTAACTTGGTTTAGCCAGTACAGTTGCAGTTTTTATTCTAGGTATATCTACCTTCCAAGGAATCCTCATGAAGTAATATGTAACTTTTGAGTGTTCTGTAATTTGGTGGAGGAGAGGTCAAGTTGAGCACAGAAAGTAGAGGTTGCAAGTTACAGGACCAAATACTGTATCACTAGGAAAATACTTTGTAAGCTATTTTATTATTACCTTGTCTTAGTATGATTATTTATAAACCTGTTTAATTTCCCATTGGGTCAACGTATTCAGGAAGCAGTCTTTAAGGTTCTCTCCTTAAAGCAGGAATCAATACAATGGCTTTAAAATTAGTTCGAATTTTACGTATATTATTCTATTCATAGTTAAGGACAAATAAAAATTTGTTAACTTTTAAAGTAAGAAAAATAGGATAATACCAATCTCTGAATTTTATTTATTATAAAATTTGTCATACCTACTACTGCAGGTAATATGGAGTAATGTTTTATATAGTTTATGTCTACTTAGTGAAGAAGTTTTTTATTAATAATATAAATAATGTAGCCAGGTGTGGTGGTGCACACTTGTAGTCCCAGTACTTGGAAGGCTGAGACAGGAGAATTGCAGGTTCACAGCCAACTTCCGCAACTTAGTGAGGCCATCTGCAACTTAGTGAGACCCTGTTTCAAAATAAAAAATAAAATACGGATGGGGGTGTAGCTCAAAGGTAGAATGCCCCTGGGTTCAATCCCTAGTACCACACACACAAAAAAAAAAAAGAAAAGAAAAATAATATAAAGATAAGCCAGGCATGCGGTGCATGCCTATAATCCCAGTACTTGGGAGGCTGAGACAAAAGGATCTGAGGTTTGAGTCCAGTCTCAGCAATTTAGCAAGGCTGTTTCAAAATAAAATAGGGCTGGAGGTATGGCTTGGAGGTAGAATGCCCCTGGGTTCAATCCCCAGTACCAAAAAAAGAGTAAAAAATAAAGATTAAAATTTTGTTTATAGTTTTACTTGATCTTATTCTGTCTTACTCTAGTCTATTTTGAAAAGATCCCTTTATATTATTTATAATGGATTATTGTTTTGGTGTTATTTTTATCAAATCATTGTTGAAATGTATTTGCAAAAGGAATAGAAATTCATGGCCTTTTGGTTTACTTCCTAATCTTAGGATGGTCAAGCAGGATACCTGTTGGGGAATATTTTATGCCATTGGTTAAATTCCCTAGGAATGATTCGATTCACTTTGAAGGCTGACCTGGTTAAAAGACTTAAAGAGCCAAGATTCCTATTGAGGAGAGCCTGACAGATGTTTTGTTTTGGAGGAACTTCAAAAGTGTCACTGCTTATCTGAGAATTTTTGATAGGCTAAACTTTAGGGCTGCACTAGATATCTGTCCTAGAGTAAACTTTTGATTGTAGAATCAGTCTAAGCTTTTAAGCCTGGGCTAATTTGGTTATTAACTTTGTAGAGTAGATGTGGGCCAGACCACATCTTTTGATTTATACTTAGCTTGGATTTGGTCATGTTTTGGGGTAGAAATAAGATGAGGTTAGGCTCTTATGTCATTTTGCATCATCAGTCTGAATGCACATATATCTATATCTATCTATCTTGACCTTATTTGGGTTCAGATGAAAACCACAGTGTATTATTTATAGGTATAAATAAAAATGTCTATGAATGGATTTAAATTATGAACTGAAATAGAAAAATATGAAAATAGAGCATTTTAATTCTAGTTTTTTGAGGACAAATTCTTTCCTTTGTTTAGATCTGTAGTATCTACATTTCAACAAAAGGAGATATCAAGCAAAATTCATTACAGTGAATCATATTTAATATCATTTCTTAGAAATCGTATGAAATAGGAATTATGTTTTCTGAGAAGTTAGGTCAGGAAAGCAGAGTAAAGAAGACCAAGTTTATTCCTGAATCTGGCAATCCACGATTATTCAATATACTTTTTTTTTTGGTACTGGAGGCTGAACCCAGAGGCATTCCACCTCCAAGTTATACCCCCATCCGTATTTTATTTATTTTTATTTTGATACACAGCCTCACTAAATTGCTGAAGATCTCACTAAGTTGTTGAGGCTGCCTCAAATCTGCAATCCTGTCTCAGCCTCCTAAGTACTGGGATTACAGGTGTGTGCCACCATGCCCAGCTCTATTTTATTTTTTATTTTGAAACAGGGTTTCACTAAATTGCTTAGGGTTTTGCTAGGTTGCTGAGGCTGCCTTTTAACCTGTGATCCTCCTCTCTCAGCCTCCCAAATACTGAGATTACAGGTGTGCACCACCACACCTGGCAGTCTTTTCTTCTTTTAAAAAAACAATCTCTGTAACAAGAAATAAGGACTTGCTGAAGAAAGTTGACAAATTCTTGTTTTCTAGAGCTAATACTTTGTCTCTGGTCCACATTTAACAGTCAGGCTTTTGGAGTAAGATGTCATGATGATCCTGATTATAGACTTCTGTCGGTAATCTGTGATGAACCCTGGACTGGTGGATCTCACTGTCTGTGGCCAACCTATGGCCAACTTAGGGAATATTAATCTTATAGAATTAAAAAATAAGGAACAAAGTCTGTATGAGTGACTTAATGGTTTCTTCCTGAATCTTTTTTTTTATCTTATGTTGTCTCTTCCAGTTTTTCCAACTCTCCTATTTTTAATCCTTAGAGGTACAACTACTTTATTTAACTGGCTAGATGTTATTTTTCCTCTGTTGTTTTAAAAGATAAAAGCTTTCATAGCTCATTCTTTCAATTTACATTTACTGAAAATGAAGCACCTCTTTGTATCCTCTCATCCTCTATATGTATGTATACACAAAAATTGCCATATATAAATATATAATAAATATAAATATAGCAAATGATATAATGAATATCATAATTCTTGTTTAAACCACTATATTTAGTGATTATGTTATTATAAGAATTATGTAATTGGTTATATTTCCTTCTTTATATTACCTTTAGGACTTTTTTTTCTGTAGTTTAGTAGTTTATTTTTAGGTAGCTGCTTTTCTGTATTCCTATAATTATTTCTGCTCTGTTAGCAGGACTCTCTGGTCAAATACATCAGATAATGTAGCAGTTTATTTTTTTTTCTCCCGTATCTTCTTGAAATCCTCTATCCTTCTGTACTAATTTTGAGCTGTTTACTACTCTTCACCATCATCTGGGTAATTTACTTTGTTCTGCTCTACATAGGATCGCCCTTTTCCTACATCACAAGTTTTCTTTTTACCTTACATGTTGAAAAATATTCTTATTCTTCCTTTTATCAGTAGATAGCTGAATATATAATTATAGTTTGAGAGCATTTCCCTCAGAGCTTGGAAGGCAGTTCGTATCTTGTAGTTTCTACTGTTGCTATTGGGAAGTCCAGAGGCATTTTGATCCCAAACTTTTTGTTTTTAACATTTTCCTCTTCTGGAACATTTTATAAACTGCCCCTCCCCCTATATTCTGAAGTTTTATCATACTATGCCTTAATAATGTATGTTTTTTACTGTGTTTTATATTCATTGGGTTCTCTTCCCTCCTTCCTTCCCTCCTTTTCTCCCATCCTTTTTCTCTTATTCTTTTTCTTTTTGTGGAATGGGAATTGTGGTATGGGTACACCTCTGAGCTATACCCCTAGCCCTTTTTATTTTCTATTTTGAAACAGGGTCTCACTAAATTGCTGAGGTTGGTCTCAAACCTGCGATCCTCCTGTCTCAGCTTCCCAAGTACTGGGATTACAGGCGTGTGCCACCACGCTTGGTCTTTTTAATCTAGGGATTGTTGTCTTTTAGTCCTGGACATTTTTTTGTTTTATTTGGTAGTTTCCTTCTTTGTATTTTCTCTGTTCTTTCTGTACCTTCTGTTAGTGTCAGATGTTGGATCACCTAGTTTCTTTTTTTGTGTATGTATATGGTACTGGGGATTGAACCTAGGGCCATTCTACCTCCAAGCTATAACCCTAAGTCCTAGTTTTTATTTTTATTTTGAAATAGAGTCTCACTAGGTTGCGGAGGGCCTCACTAAGTTGCCGTGCATCTGCGCTCCTCCTGTCAGCCTCCCAAGTACTGGGATTACAGGTATGTACCACCATGCCCGGCTTTGATTCTTTTTTATTTCTCTTCTGTTGACCTGCCTCTCTCTTGCTCCTTCCAATTTTTCCTTTTTGTTCTTTCTTTAAAAAAATTTTTTTTTATTTTGTTTTTGGTGTGTGTGTGTGTGTGTGTGTGTGTGTGTGTGTTTGAGACAGGACCTCCCTGTGTTGCCCAGACTGTGCTCCAACTTAATCCTCTTATTTCAACCTCCTAAATAGCTGAAACATAAGTATACACCACCACACCCAGCTCCTTATTGTTCTTTCTAATAATTTTCCTCAATGTTTACTTTTTCTTTTTTGCTTTCTGCTAGTCTGCCAGTTATTTTTGCTTTCAATTTTGTTCATCAGGTTTTTTATTTTTTGCTACTGGAGATTGAACCCAGGGGCTCTTTACTACTGAGCTATATCCCCAGTCCTTTTATTTTTTTTATTTTGGAACAAAGGGCTTGCTAAGTTGTCCAGGCTGGTCTTGAGTTGTTTTTTTTTTTTTTTGGTGGTACCGGGGGTTGAACCCAGGGGCGTTCTACCTATGCGCTACGTCCCCGGCCCTATTTTTTTTTTTATGCTTTATTTTGAAACCGGGTCTCACGAAGTTGCGGAGGGCCTCACTAAGGAGAGAGAGAGAGAGAGAGAGAGACAGGGAGAGAGAGCGAGAGCTGAGGCTGGCCACGAACCTGGATCCTCCGGTCTCCGCCTCCCAAAGTACTGGGATTACAAGCGTGCGCCACCACGCCCGGCTTGGTCTTGAGTTTTTGATCCAACTGCTTCACTCTCCCAACTAGCTGGGATTATAGGTTTGTGCCACCATGTCCAGTTTATTGTAATTATTATTTTTGTGGTACTGTGGATTGAACCTAAGAGTGTTCTACCTCTGAGCTACACCCCAAGCTTTTTTATTTTTTACTTTGAAACAGGGTTACTGTGATCTGGCCTCAAACCTGTGATCTTCCTTTCTCAGGCTCCCAAGTAATGGGATTACAGGCATGTTCCACCACACCCGACTTTATTATAATTTATTGAGTGTTCATTTGACACTATTTCTGTTTATTCCCAGATCTTTTTTCCCTCCTCTTCTGGTGACCCATGGGTGTCTCTTTTAAGTGAGATCTACTAGGAGTCTAATTTGAGGCTCTATGTATAGGTAGGGCCTGCCAATTAGTAGGCTTCCATGTAGGTTGATCTGGTAGCTAGCTTGACTTTTCCTTGGTGGACTCCCAACCATGTTATATTTCTCTTCTTACTGTGTTGCATAGTTCTTCATTTGTTCAGAGAAAAGTTTTCTAATTGCTTGCTTTGGGTAGGTGACCTGGGGTCCCATTTTTACTTTGTATACTTTACTTAATATATATATATATATATATATATATATATTACATTATATATATATTAATATATATAATATATATATTTTGATGTTTTTCTTACCCCACCCTTTGTAAGACAACATCCATTCTGGATCAGTCATTGCAAAGAAAGAATATCATTATTTCTTGCCGGAGTCAGTGAAAGGTTCAGATTTCTTCATGCAGTTTTTCCTTATTCCTGTGGAACAGAGCCCTCTTTTATTGGAAGTCTTTTATATAAATTATATAGACTTTGAGAGGAAACTTAGGGTTTTATAAATTGCTAGGTGATACAGATTTCTTCACTTGTTTCATCAGATTTGTAAGATCCAGGAATCACGTTGCTGTATGATAACTTATGCCTTTGTGCGAATGGCATTGAGAATAAATGGAAGAATCTGTGGGATTTCATTAAATGTCTCTCTCTTTTTTTTTTTTTTTGTGGAACTGGGGATTGAACCCAGGGGCGTTCTACCTCCGAGCTACACCCTCGGCCCTATTTTTTATACATTATTTTGAAACCGGGTCTCACGAAGTTGCGGAGGGCCTCACTAAGTAGCTGAGGCTGGCCGCGAACCCGGATCCTCCTGGTCTCTGCCTCCCAAGTACTGGAATTACAAGCGAGCGCCACCACGCCCGGCTTAAGTGTCTCTCTTGAATGATTTTTTTTTATTAGAGTATGTGGTGATAATTTTGTTTTTAAAAAGATTAGTTGATATTAGGAAAAACTTACTAGGGTAAATTCATCAGAAATTTAGAAACGTATATATTTTGCTATTATTTGAATACTGTGTTTAATCTAGATTTAAAATTCATTATTAACAGCCAGGTATGGTGGCGCATGCTTGTAATCCCAGTACTTGGAAGGCTGAGACAGGAGGATTACAGGTTCAAGGACAGCCTTAGCAAGTAGTGAGATTCTCAGCAACCTAGTGAGACCCTGTCTCAAAATAAGAAATAAAATCGGGCTGGGAGTGTAGCTCGAAGGTAGAATGCTTCTGGGTTCAATCCCCAGTACCACACACACAAAAAAATCATTAGTAAGTTTTTTGTTATCTACAGTAGAATTTAAGAGACCTGTTTAAACTTTAAAAAATAACTGCAAATGAAATTAATAACTTAGTAACTAATTATTTTAAATAGCAGATAATAGTTATCAAAACATTCACTATCTTTAAGCTATAATAATTTAATACTATCTTTTAAAATTATTCTAGGTAGAAGAATACATGTTCACTTTCAGTGAACACGAGCATGTTCCCCAACTCAATTTTGGGTCGCCCGCCCTTCACTCCAAACCATCAACACCACAATAACTTCTTTGCCCTGTCACCAACTCTTTATTCACACCAGCAACTTATAGATGCTCATTTCAACTTTCAGAATGCAGAGTAAGTATAGTGCTATTTTGGCCCATGTTGTTGTTATATTTTGTTTTCTATTTGACATAAATCCTTTATTGTGAAATGTTTTATGGTAAAGAAAATGTTATACTTCTTATTTTCTTTTGATCAGTACAGTATTTTGTTTTCTGAAGTTGGTTTTTGTTTTTTTGTTTGTTTTTGGTAGCTTGTCTAGAGCTGTGTCGTTACAGCAGCTGACATATGGGAGTGTCAGTCCAATACAGACCTCAACGTCCCCATTATTTCGAGGAAGGAAGTAAGTACTTCTCAATTATTTTAAAAGAAAAATTTGTAGTTCTGAAAACTTTAATAATGTATCTTGTATAAAATTGTATGGGCACTATGCCCTAGATTTTGTTTTCTTGGACCTGTGCAATTAGATCAGTAACAGAATTTTAAATTTTTTTTTGTGTTTAAAAATGTTAGGAATTCCTCAACTGATTTATTCCTGCCTTTATAAAGTTTTAGATGGAATGAAGCTATATTTTTTCAGCAAACTACTTTTTAATCGAGATTTTCAGCCAAATCAAGATGGCCTTCCATATTTGTTAGGGTTCTCATAATGAAGTACTACAGATTTGTACTGGAGGCTTAAGCAACAGACGTTTATTTTCTCACAATTCTGGAGGCTAGAAGTCCAGGTCATGGTGTCAACAAAGTGGGTTTCTTCCGACGCCTCTCGTCTTGTAGATTACCACCTTCTCACTATGCCCTCATATGTTCATCCCTTTATGTTTCTGTGTCCTAATCTCCTCTCTTAAGGACACCATTCATACTGGATTAGGGACCATCCTAAGGGCCACATTTGAACGTAATTACCTATATAATGGCCCTATCTCCAAATGACTTGGGATTTTTGACCAAGAAATTTTGAAATTTTCTTTGAAAAAATTTTTGAAATTTTGAATTTCATGAGGATGCAATTTAGTTCATCATACTTTCTTTCTAGTAAAGTTTACTGTATATACTTTTTCTTTTGCTTTATCTAAATCTTATGCAGCTAAGGTTCTATGATAACAAATTTAGTGAAAATTTCTAGATGACATAAAGCTTTCTTTTTTTTTTTTTTGCGGTACTGGGGATGGAACCCAGGGGCGTTCTACCTCCGAGCTACACCCCTAGGCCCCTGGCCCTATTTTTTATACTTTATTTTGAAACCGGGTCTCACGAAGTTGCAGAGGGCCTCACTAAGTAGCTGAGGCTGGCCGCAAACCCGGATCCTCTGGTCTCCGCCTCCCAAGTACTGGGATTACAAGCGTGCGCCACCATGCCCGGCTTGACATAAAGCTTTCTAAAGTCAGGTGCCAATCAATATATCACAGAATAAGTAAAAAAGAACTTGAGAGGTCATTATTAAAATAGCATTTGGTAATATTTGCACAATAATGCTATTACTTTAAAACCTGTATAAACATTTTTGTAGCTTTTATTTTTAACTAAAAAATAATACTATACTATAGTGGGGCATGGTGTTGCACACCTGTAATGCTAGTACTTGGGAGGCTGAGAGTATTGCAGGTCCGAGACCACCCTCAGCAACATAGACTCTTAGCAACCCATCGAGACCCTGTTTTAAAACAAAACAAAAAGCAACACAAAACAAAATAAGGGCTGGGGAGTGTAGCTTGGAGGTAGAATGCCGGGATTCAATTCCCAATGCCCCCCCACACACTAGATAAGAATTAGTAGTTACTATGTCATAGACATTATTCTAAGGACTTTACAAATAATTATTGAATTTTACAGCATTTTGTAAGTTAAATACTGTTATCCCTCTTCTGTTGAGTAGAAAGCTGAAGTACATAGAAGTTAACTAGTTATTTAGGTAGAAGTGGCATAGAGGAGCTTTGAAATCTAAGTGGTCTGCCTCTAGGTCACACTTTTATAAGCACTAAAGATTCATCGGAGTTGTCATGGGGAAAGCTATATGCTGATTCTAAAAGTTCTGACATCTTTCAGATTTTGGTTATAGAAATTGCCTTGATAGCAGTTTCTGAATCATGACTGAAGATAAATTTCATTGTTTATAGTTATAAATATTTTAAAAATTAAAATTGGCAGCTGGGTGTGGTGGCATACACCTGTAATCCTAGTACTTGGGAGACTGAGTCAGGAGGATTGCAGGTTAGGGTTGAGACTGGCCTCAGCAACTTAGCAAGACCCTGTTTCAAAATAAAAAATAAAAATGGGCTGGGGGGTATAGCTTGGAGGTAGAATGCCTGTGGTTCAATCTCTAGTACAACAAACAAATAAACAAACAAAAAATCAAAATTAAAATTGGCACACTAATGCCTATAATCCCAGTATTTGGAAGGCTAAGACAAGAGGATCACAGGTTTGAGGCCAGTGTACCATACTTTAGTGAGACCTGTCTCAAAAAATAAAAGAGCTGGGGTGTATCTGGTAGAGTACCCCTAGTTTCAATCCCCAGAACCACAAAAAAAAAGAAGATATTCACCATATGTAGCCCTCACATGTTTAGCACTTTTACTTGTGAGTAGGAGTTTTAGTTATTTTGTGCATCTATTAAGGTAAGAGGAGTTGGCATAATCCCAAATGAGCACCATAATAATAAAAACTTTCAGGTGTCTAAGAAAGCTAAAAAGGAATTGGTTCATTTTCTATGGCACAAAATATTGCCAGTGTGAACAACTTAATATACCAATGAAGTAAATATCATTTTTTCATCAAATATTTACTTTTTAATTTCTTCCTCCTCCTCCTCCTTCTTCTTGTGGTGCTATGGATTGAACCTAGGGCTCTACTCATGCTAGGCTAGTGTTCCTCAGTCCTAATTATTTTCTTATTGACTTTTTATTTTGAAAAATGTCAAAGTAGCAAAAAAAAAAGTAAAGAATAGTACAATGATCATCTGTGTACCTTTTACTTAGATTCATTAAAGTTTTGATATGTTTGCTTCTTTCTACTTCTTTCTCTTCTGACCCCCACACTTTTTTCCTTGAATCATAATGAAAGTTGTTGACATTGTTTTATTTTACCCCAAAATATATTAGCTTTTTCCTCCTAAAAACAAGGATTTTCTCTTATATAACCCAAATTCATTGATCATGCCCAAGAAATATATATTAAAACAATACTGTTACCTGAAATGCAGTTCATTTTCAAATTTCCTCAGTTGCCTAATATCTTTATAGCTTTTATAAAGTATCTCTTAATTTGGTCCTTCCTACTGATAAGCCAGAACATAGGTATGTTTAAGAGCCCCCTTTTTAAATATAGCACTCAACTTACTTAATCTTATTCTTCGTATGTTAGAGTTTGGGTTCTTGGTTCTAAGTAATTCTATAAATAAAAATGTTCCTATAGAATTTTCACTTCTGGGATGAACCATTGGAGTAGTTCAAATGCAGGAAAATAATAGCCATAATATATACATGTAGTTTTTTTTCTATATGCATTATTATTACTTTTTTTCCTAAGGTGTTGAAAGGTATTGCTTGTGTTGAAAATGAATATTTTTAAGCTCAACATGGAGCTAATAATGTGGCCTTTTGAAAGAGTTATAATATTGTGATTACCTGTTATAATATTCATGTATTTTTAATTGTTTTCTAATGTCAGAAAGCTGTATATTTAATCACTAAGGTATATACTTGTTTCCAGGAGATTAAGCGATGAAAAAAACTTTCCTCTTGATGGTAAACGCCAACGTTTCCATTCACCTCACCCAGAGCCAACTGTAGTTAGCCCGATAGTGCCTTTATCAGGTGAACGAAGATACTCAATGCCGCCATTGTTTCATACGCACTATGTACCAGATATAGTCAGATGTGTTCCACCTTTTCGAGAAATACCATTTTTAGAACCCAGAGACATCCCACTGCCTGAGGCCAAAGATAAGGTAATAATAATGCAAATTTTAGTTTTGTCTTTTGGAAATTTAATGTAAATAATGTATGAAAAGAAATTGCTTAAAGTACTATTTGACCTAACTTTCTAAGTACTACTTTAATTTTTGTTAGCTATTTTATGTAAGTATAGCTGTTAGGGAATCAGATTTTCCCTAATTCATAAAAAATTGGGATTAGAGCCCAAAACATTTTATTTCTTAGTTTACAGAACTCTTTTGTTACTTCTTCTTACTATAGAAAAGGCAGTTTTAATATGATTATTATATTAAAGTATTCAAAAGTGCTTTCTTTTAGGATTTTTGTGTTTATTATAAGGATTTTAAATGTCAAAATAGAGAATCCAGGAGTATCTAAGGAAGTAATACATTAAAAAATGATATGATCATGAGAATCTAAGGAAGTAATACATTCAAAGTGATATGACCATGAAGGATTTATCAAGCACATTATTTGTAATACTGGGCACAGTGGCACATGCCTGTAATCCCAGCACTTGGGAGGCTGAGACAGGAGGATTATAGATTCAAGGCCAGCACACAGTAATTTAGGGAGACTCTTTCAAAATTAGGAGTAAAATAGGACTGAGGGTGTAGCTCAGTGGTAGAATGCCCCTGCGTTCAATCCCCAGTACCACAAACAAAACAAAACAAAACAACAATAACAAACCCATTATTTGTAAAAAAAAAAAAAAAAAGAAATGTAACTATTTAAATAATAATTATTGGAAATTGATATTGTCAGCATTGGGAACAATGAATTATTTAGTGCCTAATAGAAGGATATCGTTCCCTCTCCCATATTTAGTGAAAGGTAAAAAAAACTTCTAGATAATTGGGAATGGTTTATGATGTAAATATCTGCATTCTCTTAGATTTTCTATGGCTTACATTTGCTGTTTTTCAAAGCTGCCCCATTCTTGAGAAGTAGGACATTTATAGGCTAAAGAAAAGGAACCCAAAGAATGTAGTGACTTTGTTTTACTGATTTTTGGGTTCCTAGAAACCAGTGTAGGTCTGGAACATAGTAAATTTACAGAAAATGATGGGTCAGAAAAGTAACACCTGTTTCATTTCTTACGCTGCTTTTAAATGTTTAATTATTCTTTTGTTCTTTAATTGAGTTATGACTGTATCATAAAATTTACCCTTTTCTTTTCTTTTTTTTTTTGTGGTACTGGGAATTGAACCCAGAGGGATTCTACCTCCGAGCTACACCCCCAGACTGATTTTATTTATTTGGAAACAGGGTCTCACTAGGTTGCTGAGAGCCTCACTAAACTACTGAGGCTGTCCTCGAACCTGCAATCCTCCTGTCTCAGCCTCCCAAGTACTAGGATTACAAGCGTGCGCCACCATCCCTGGCTCAAATTTACTCTTTTCAAGTGTAAAATTCAATGGATCTTAGTATATTCACAAAGTTGTGTGATCATCACCACCATCTAATTCCAAAACATTTTCATCACTCCCCAAAGAAACCTTGTACCAGAAGTAGTCATTTCCCTTCTCTGCCCCACAACAAATTCTACTTTCTTTTGGTTCTGGGGATTGAATTTAGGGGCATTCTACCTCCAAATTACGTCCCCAACCCTTTTTATTTTTTTTATTTTATTTTTATTTATTTTTATTTTTATTTTTTTTTGCGGTACCGGGGATTGAACGCAGGGGCGTTCTACCTCCGTGCTACCCCCCCGGCCCTATTTTTAATACTTTATTTTGAAACCGGGTCTCACGAAGCTGCGGATGGCCTCACTAGGGGGAGAGAGAGAGAGAGAGAGAGAGCGTGAGCTGAGGCTGGCCGCGAACCCGGATCCTCCGGTCTCCGCCTCCCAAAGTACTGGGATTACAAGCGTGCGCCACCACTATTTTTTTTTTAATTTTGAAATAGATTCTCACTGAGTTGCTGAGCCTGGCCTTGAACCTGCGATCCTCCTGTCTCAGCCTCCTAAGTCCTGGGATTATAGGCATGCACCACCATGTCCAGCAAAAACTATTTTCTTTGTCTATGGAATTGCTTATTTTAAACATTTTATATAAGTGGAACCATATAATATATGGCCATTTGTGTCTTGCTTCTTTCACTTAGCATAATGTTTTCAGGGTTTATCCATGTTATAGCATCTGTCACTACTATATTACTTTGTATGTTTGAATAATATTCCATGGTGTGGATATGCCATATTTTGTTAGTACATTCCTCAGTTAATGGACTTTTAGTCTGTTTTTACTTTTTGGCTATTATGAACGATGCTGCTATGAATATCTGTGTACACATTTTTTTTTTTTTTTTTTTTTTTTT
>PVJS01000914.1:81622-96629 GCA_004027185.1 Glis glis | reverse complement strand
TCCCAAAGTACTGGGATTACAAGCGTGCGCCACCACGCCCGGCCTGTGTACACATTTTTGCATAGATATATGTTTTCATTTCTCTTGGGTGTATACCTGGAAATGAAATTGCTAGATCATAATATTTTTTTTTTTTGTGGTGCTGGGGATAGATCTCTGGACCTTTCATATGCTAGGCAAACTTTCTACCACTGAGCTACATCCCAGCCCTATGTTTAACTTCTTGAGGACCTGCCAAAGTATTTTCTAAAGTGGCTGCACTATTTTATTTACCCATTGGCAGTGTACAAGTGTTATACTTTTTTTCATATACTTGCCAACACTTGTGATACTTCTTTTCTTTTCTGTTTTGTTTTGTTTGCAGTGCTGGGCCAGGGCCTTGGGGATGCTAGGCAGGTGCTCTACCATTGAGCTACATTTCCAGCCTTGTCCTTTTATTATAGCCACTCTAATGGGTATAGGATTGTATCTCATTGTGATTTTGATTTGCATTTCCCTAATGACTAAAGATGTTGAACATCTTATTATTTGCTTATTAGACATTTGTATATCTTCTTTGGAGAAATGTCTGTTCAGATCCTTTGCCCATTTTTCAATTGGGTTGTCTTCTTATTGCTAAGTTATATATTATATCCTTATCAGATATATGAATTTCAATATTTTGTTTGTTTCTGTAATTTGTCTTTTTACTTTCTTGTTGGTATCCTTGGAAGCACAAAATCTTTTCATTTTGATTGCATTTCAATTTATTTATTTTTCTTTGGTTGCTTGTGCTGTTAGTGTTGAATTTAAGAACCCATTGCTCGATCTAGGTCATGAAGATTAATGCCTATGTGTTGTTCTAAGATTTTTATAGTTTTAGTTCTTACATTTAGGACTGTTGAAAAACTATTCCACGCCGGGCGTGGTGGCGCACGCTTGTAATCCCAGTACTTTGGGAGGCGGAGACCGGAGGATCCTGGTTCGCGGTCAGCCTCAGCTCTCTCTGTCTCTCCCTGTCTCTCTCTCTCTCTCTCTCTACTTAGTGAGGCCCTCCGCAACTTCATGAGACCCGGTTTCAAAATAAAGTATAAAAAATAGGGCCGGGGGTGTAGCGCGGAGGTAGAACACCCCTGGGTTCAATCCCCGGTCCGCAAAAAAAAAAAAAAACCCTATTCCTTCCTTCTCCACAATTCTTTCTTTACCATGAATTAGAAACAATCAGGCAGAATTGAGTGGGAGAGAAGGAAAAAAAAAAAAAAACAAAGTAGAATGAAAAAGACCAATTTGTGAAGTTTTGGTACTATTTCCTCTTCTTTCTTCCTCCATTCTTTCTCCTTTCTTTGCTTTCTCACTTTAAAGAAACTCTTGTGATGCTGTAATGTGAAATCCTTTGAATGACTATATAAAAAATTTACTTTATCTGGATATTTAGTTATATGTATGCCAATAGGGCCTGTTTTTGAATTGAATTTATTATGCATTCATATTGAAAGCTCTCTGTATTTTGCATATATGTTTGTAGTTAACTGTTAGAACTAACCAAATAATTATTAGTTCTGAATATGGACTATGTATATGTTGATTCTCAGCAAATGTAATAACATTATCCACATAGTTCATATAAATCATCTGGTAGGTGTGATTCCATATCAATAACTTTTTCTTTGCTTAGGCATATAGAAAAAGATTCTCCTAAGCTGGGCGTGGTAGCGCACGCTTGTAATCCCAGTACTTTGGGAGGCAGAGACCGGAGGATCCGGGTTCGCGGCCAGCCTCAGCTCTCTCTCCCTGTCTCTCTCTCTCTCTCTCTCCTCAGTGAGGCCCTCCGCAACCTCGTGAGACCCGGTTTCAAAATAAAGTATAAAAAATAGGGCCGGGGGCGTAGCGCAGAGGTAGAACGCCCCTGCGTTCAATCCCCGGTACCGCAAAAAAAAAAAAAAGATTCTCCTACATTTGGAATTAGACAATTATCTCAGAGGGATAAAAGAAAGATTTTGCATTTGAACTATTTTCTTTGAGTGCTGCTTCCTTCCTGCATAGTTGTGGGAGAAAGAAAGCTAGCCATTTTATAAGTGGACACTCTAAGAAAACCAATGTTTATTGATTACTTTTCTCTCTTAGGCATTCTATTCATGTCTTTTAGTCTTTTGAACAACTCCTTGACATGGATATTATCTTAATTTTGTTGATGCTCAGAAAGCTAAATAACTTGTTCAGGGTCATGGCTAATATTTGGGTAAACCAAGATTTGACCCTTGTCTCCAAAAATACGAAGAGGGGGAACTTGAGATGCTTAAAGTCAAAGATAAGGGGATGACATACTTAGAACTGGTGATAATACCAGGTGATTTGTGACCGTAGTAACTAATATTTATTGTCTGTCTTTACTTTGCAAGCAATATGCTTAAGTTTGATCATTTATCTCTGTAGGGTAGTAAAAAGTGAATAGAGAGTTCAGTGTGAGACAAATGGGACAGTGATTTGGGGCTGTAATGCACAGTAGAATGCCATTGAAGGTTTTCGAGTAGAGGAAATAACACAATGAGACTTGTATAGGTCTTGCCGTATATTGGCATTGAGTTTGGAGTGAAGTGGGCCTGGAAGGTAAATGAGCGCCTTGAAGGCTGTTCATGCATCCAGGTGAGAGGTGCTGAGCCTTTTCATTATGGCAAATAGTAGTGAAAAATGATATGAGAGAGAGTGCATAGGAAAAGTGATGCAATGTGAGAATAATTGAGTAGGGGAGACAGGGAGAGAGAGACATGAGTGACTCCAATGATTTGATTCTGGGTTACCACAGAGATAAGGGACTGGGATTTTTCAGTGTACAAGTTGGTTGAGGAAATAATTAAGAGATATTTGGGACAGTGGGAAAATCTATCACATTTGTGCTCTTGAGAAAAGCATTAGGGCTTTCAGGAAACAGTGCTGGAGCAGACTACTCAAAACAGTTTTGTAATCAGAGCACTATCAAAAATAATAATTGACATCTTGGGAAATAACTTGAACAGACTAGGCAGGCATCTTAGCAGGACTGGATGCTGCTGCAGGGGATATTAAAAATATACAAAATAAAGTTGAGATACTGGTTCATGGTGGACACTAACACGAGGCAGTTAGAAAATGGAGCTCTGAGTCAGTGAGGCTGCTGTTAAGGTAGAGACAAAAGGAAATGTACCAGCACTGAATTGTGAGACACAGACTAGGGGTATGCTTTCTTGAGCAGTAATCCTGCATGTAATGCTTATTTTTACTTGTCTTAGATCCATAAGGGCTTCTGCCTGTGCAGTAGCCATGCTTATGGTTCTTTTTTTCTTTATTGTGAAGATTATAATCTACAATTTCTGTTCCATGTACAAGTCACCAGCAAAACCAGCTTTCATGTTGCATTGATACCATCCCCCTATTTTCCCATCACTTATAAGCTTATTGGTATTGTAGAAAAACATTTTGTAACTGAACTAATAGCATATATTTGGATTTCAGAAGTAAGGTCAAGCCGGGCGTGGTGGCGCACGCTTGTAATCCCAGTACTTTGGGAGGTGGAGACCGGAGGATCCGGGTTCGCAGCCAGCCTCAGCTTGCTCGCTCTCTCTCTCTCTCTCTCCCTGTCTCTCTCTCTCTCCCTGTCTCTCTCTCTCTCTCTACTTAGTGAGGCCCTCCGCAACTTCGTGAGACCCGGTCTCAAAATAAATTATAAAAATAGGGCCGGGGTCGTAGCACGGAGGTAGAATGCCTCTGCGTTCAATCCCCGGTACCACAAAAAAAAAAAAAAAAAAAGAAAAAGGAAGTAAGGTCAAGGCCAGAGCTATGGGTTCCAAAGATATCTGTATTAAAAGTGACATTTGAAACTCCTGGAGTAGATTTGATTTTTTTATTTTAGTATTCAGCAGATATTTTTGAGTGCTAGGCAGGGAAGATGCAATGTTGTGCTAAATTTACTGGTGTCTTTACCATTCACATACAGATCAGAGGGAGAGCCATTAAAAATAATCATGCAAATCAAAGTTTTATTTATATGGATATAAGTGGTATGAAAGAAAATTACAGAGTGCTGAGAAAAATGTTTGGGATCTCAGGGGAGGCCTCCAAGAGAAGCAAGATCTCAAGAATGAGCTAGGAGTGAGCTAGTTAAAGAGGGGTGGTGGGTGGGATAATGCTTTAGGGAGAGGAAATAGTATGTTTGAAGGTCCTAACCCAGAGAAGAGCATGGGATGTGCAAAGAACTGAAAGTAGACCAAGGTGAGCTAGCATTTGGTAAAGCAGAGGAAGAGTGGTTTAAGGGATGATAGGAGAGGGAGATCATTTAAAGACTTGTAGTCCACGCTGGTCTTTAGTCTAAGAACTGCAATAAGCTATTGAGGATTCTGTTTTGTTTTTAATGAAAGGAAGGAAGATGAATTAAAAAGGTTACTTTGATTGTAGTGTGGAGAGCAAGTTAAGGTTGAGCAAGCTTGAATGTAAGGAAGTGATTGTATTCCAGGTGAAATGTAATGGTGTTTTGAATTAGGAAGTGCTGGTATTTAAGATGAAGATAAATTGATGGATTTAAGCTATTTTTTTTTTTTTTTTTGCGGTACCGGGGATTGAACCCAGGAGCATTCTATCTCTGGGCTACACCCCCAGCCCTATTTTTTATTCTTTATTTTGAAACGGAGTCTCACTAAATTGCGGAGGCCTCACTAAGTAGCTGAGGCTGGCCACGAACCCGGATCCTCTGGTCTCAGCCTCCCAAGTACTGGGATTACAAGCGTGCACCACCATGCCTGGCTTGGATTTAAGTTATTTTTGAGAGGTGGATTGATAAGATTTGATGGTGGAGTAGATTAAGGTGTTTAAACCTCTGCAATATTGCTATTTTAGGCTACTTTCCTTTGGTGTGGAGGGGTATGCTATGCATCCTAGGATAGCTAGCAGCATTCCTGGCTTCCTATTAGGTGCTATCAATCCCCAGTTGTAACAACCAAAAATGTCTATAGCCATTGCCAGTTTTGTCCCTCCAGGGGACAAAATTGCCTGTGGTTGAGAACTACTGGATTAGATAGAGAAGGTATTGAGGATTACTTTCAAGTTTCTTCCATCTACATTTGAATGCAGTCTTCACTGAGATATAGAACACAATGGAAGAGGAATAAGATTTATGTGTGTGTTTAATAGGGATTGCCTCATGAGTTCTGTGGACATGTTGCCTTTAAGATGCTGTTGAAACATCAAAGTAGATATTTAGATTTGATAGCCGAATATGTATAGATCTAGAATTCAGAGAAAGGTGTTGATGAAAAACGCACATTTGGTGACTGTCAGCATACAGATGGTAGTTGAAGTTAACGGTTTGTATATGATTGTCTAGGAAGAGAGCCTGTATCCAAGACTGACTGGAATGGGTTGAGGAGAAAAAAAAAAGGAAAACAGAAATGGAGACTGAGTAGTCATAACTATTTTGGGAAATTTGGCTGTGAATGAGGAGCTGAAGGTGGGAAGTTGGGACAAAAGCTTTTTTAAGGAGAGTTTTCAACTTTTTAAAAGAAACATTAGCCTGAAAAGAAAAGAACAATCCTGAATAAAGTTTTCTAGAAGGTGGAAAAAGAACAGGTTCTGTGTATAAGTGCACAAGTGATTGGCCTTAACTAAGAGAAAAGCTTTTTGGAACTGGAAGTTAGGAGGAGAGGATAGGCAGAGGAAACAGAGGTTTGTAGACACGGTAGGAAGAAGTTATGGAGTACTTTTGGCTTCTTCCTGCTTTCTCTCTGAATTCCCATGCAAGGTCGTCTGTTGAGAGTAGAGAGGATGATGTGGGATGTCAGGGGTTTGCTACTAGTGGAGGAGGTTGGGAATATCCTTTACTAAATGCAGAAGATGGGACTGACCAGAGGAACAGTGGAGAAGGTTTTAAGCACTACTTGCTGGGTGATGTAGAAGGCTCACCTAAGATTGGTAATAATGAATTTATTATTAATAAAAATCAGTCAGCTGAATCTGCCAGTTCTAGGGAAATATTGTATTAGTATAAATTTTCATAAGTACATTGAGGTTTCATATTTTGTGTTTTGTAAAACTAGAGAATTGAATTTTGAAAATGAGTACCTTTTGAGTTTAAATTTTTTCTTGGTTTTAAAATTTTCTGTTTTTCAAGTTTCTATTTTAACAAACAGAATTCTTTAAATTGGAAATCTGAGCTACTTTTCTGAATTTTAACTTTTATTTTACTCTAGCTTTTAGGTGAATATATGGCTTCGTACACAAAAAAGAGCCTATAGGGAATCAAAGTTATCCAAGCTTGTGAATTCCATCTATTTTAACTGTTCTTTGGAAATTACGGTTATTTGAAGATATGTGAATTGATTTTGAATTGTAATTTGAGATCAGTTAGGGTGAGGTTTGTTAGGTAGTGATTGTAATGTAAAAAGATGATTGTGAGGGAATTCAGAATTTCTTGTGTGTTGTTTAATTTTGGAAAAGGGTAAATTTTATGGAGCCTCTTTGCATCCTTGAAGGAAGAGTTTGGGGATTATTCCTTACATATATCTAAGGGCTCTTGTTCATTTGTTCCTTCCTCCTCCATCCATCCTCCCTCCCTTTAACTCTCCCTCCTTTTCTTCCTTTTTATTTTCTTATATTTATTTATTTATTTATTTATTTGTTTGTTTATTTGTTTATTTATTTTTTGCAGTACCGGGGATTGAACCCAGGGGTGTTCTACCTCTGCGCTACACCCCCGGCCCTATTTTTTATACACTCCCGGCCCTATTTTTTATACTTTATTTTGAAACCGGGTCTCACGAAGTTGCGGAGGGCCTCACTAAGTAGAGACAGAGAGACAGACAGAGAGAGAGAGAGAGAGAGAGAGAAAGAGAGAGAGAGCTCTGAGGCTGGCTGTGAACCCGGATCCTCCGGTCTCCGCCTCCCAAAGTACTGGGATTACAAGCGTGCGCCACCACGCCCGGCTTATGCGACGGACCAGCTCAGCCGGAGAGCATTGAGACCGATGGGACAGGGGTCTCGGGAAGGTGGGCAAGGAGTCGGCGATGAGTGACAGACACAACTCAAGGAGGTTGTATCTGAGTGTATTTTGCAAAGTTTTAGGCAAGGATTTTATACACAATGATTAAGGAAACAAAATACATCATCAGCTGATTGTTCATGCTTGTGGTTTATACAATCTTAATGTTTTTTAAGAAATAACAGTGCAAAGCTATGAGAGCAGATAATCGTCAGAGCATATGTGACGTTTGGCATAATGTTGTGGGCGGCTGCTAGACGTAACAGTGCAAATCGTCAGAGCATACTTCTCATTTGGCATAATGCCGTGGGCGGCTGCTAGACATAGTTTTGGCACTAGACTATCTATGATGAGAACTGGGGTTATGGCTACAGGGCAAGAGTTCAAAGCTTAACATAGTGCTTTTTATTGCTCTTATACTATAAACTTTTATAATTTCCTTTGTTCTAAATTTCTAAATCTTTTTAAAACCATCTTCAAAATCATATCCATGAAGTTTCCACAAAAGGTTCTTTCTGTTGTTAACTCATCTACAACTGTCCTTGAGCCTCTGTTCTTTTGGGCTAATCTAAGCAAGAGCTCAGGAGTGTTCTGGGCCAAAGTTACATTGTTATGAGTTTGACTTCCTGGGAAAGATTCGTCTGTTTTACTCATAGGGCACAGTTGATAATTTGGAAAAGAACACTGTACTCATTGAGCCATATCTATTAAAGATTAAGAGAATCATTGACAAGAAGGTTACAGCAAAGAGAGAAGAACACAGAGGATTTTTGCCAGGCCATCTTCCTCTTCCGCCTGCACCTAGGAGTCATGTCCCCTAGGTGGGTGAGGTCACTTGCACCTCCTGGATCGAAGAACAATCAAGTCTCTCCTTAGATAGTCTTCAGCTATAGAAATGTATAGCACTTTTAATAAGTCTTAATTGTCCTGTTTGGCAAAACTTATACCTCTCAAGGCTGTGTTTGCATCTATGAGCCTGAAGCCAAAGAAATGGCTCCCCATAGGCTTATTTTTTTATTTTTATTTATTTTTTGTGGCATTGAGGATTGAACTAGGAGCATTCTATCTTTGAGCTGCATCCTCAACCCTATTATTATTAGCATTATTATTACTGTTTTTTTGAAACGAGGTCTTGCTAAGCTGCTGAGGCTGGCCTCGAACCTGCAATCATGTCTCGGCCTCCC
Source organism: Glis glis (assembly GCA_004027185.1). Lineage (NCBI taxonomy): Eukaryota > Metazoa > Chordata > Mammalia > Rodentia > Gliridae > Glis > Glis glis. The sequence continues at coordinate 88,463 of PVJS01000914.1, read as the reverse complement.
AAATACTGGGATTACAGGTGTGCGCTACCATGCCTCGCTAGGCTCTGTGTTTTGAATTTATGTGTCTATTAAAATTTTCGAAAAGAAATCTAGTTAAAAACGTTTTTTTTTCCCTCCTTCTCTCCCTTTCTCCTTTTATAAGACAGTTCTTCTTTGGCCAAATTTAGGGAGTGGTATGTGCCTGAAAACAATCAAACTCAAAGAAAAAAATTGGTAATCCAGACTGCTTTCTCAGCCTGCCAGTTTATAAATTATGAAGGCTCTATGTTGTGTCCATATACAAAAACGTAGTAATTTAACATGCTAACAAGTAATGGGCCGTTTTAGGCATGGCATATTTCTGATTCTGTTTTATTTTAGAATTTGTTAATTTGAAGAGAAATGGAATTCAGCATCAAGACTGAATTTAGACTTTTGTTATACATCTAGCTTTAATTAGTTAATGTATTTATTTGGGTGCTGGTGATTGAACTCAGGTCCTTGTCCTTGTGCATGCTAAGCATGTGCTTGTGTCACTGAGATATATCTCCATCCCCTCTAGTTTTATCTTACTAAGTAAATTAACACCAGCTCTTTCTACAGTTACATGTGTAACAAAGATTAAGGCATTGAGAGACTGTGAGGCACTGCCAATTTTTATTGAAATGCTCATGAGCTAATGACCTGTTCTCTGGACCCTGTATGATTTTATTTGTCCTATTTTGAAATCTCATCGCTAATTTGTGTTTGTTATTTATAGATAGCACTTACATTTAGGCAAAAACTGTTACCATTTTTCATATATTATAGCATATGAGGTCATGGTAGTTCTAGCTGTAAGTTTTTTTTTTCACTTTCTCTTACATGGGGACCTAGTTAACAAGGATAGGTAGAGAAACTGCTAGAAATAGTCCATGAAAATTATACCTTAAGCTTTATATATTGATATATCTTAACACTTTTTCGAACCCAACTCTGTACCTTATCTACCTTACAGTGGTTTGTGTTGAGTTCACATGATGATTTTATTGGCAATTTGATTTAAGCTTAATTTGGAGGACAGGTTATGATTTTTTTTAGGAAAAACGAACATTTACATTTGGAAGAAACATTTATTTTAGTATTTTGAACTATATATAGGTAAATCTTTTTGTACAGCTTTAAGCAGATAGAACTTTTACTTACAGTGAGAAATACATTGCTTCTATGATTAATTTTAAAATAATAGATCTTGGTAGGCAGTCTAAACAAGTAGTAATATAGCAATTTAAACAACTTTAAGAATAATCTTTATTGATGTTGTTGTAATAATTTTTTAAAATTAAAAACAAGGAAAATATGTACCCTGGAATGAAAAAAAGAAAATCCTTGAAGAGCCTCATGCATAGTTAACTTTGTAATACATGTATGCTGTAAATCACATATGTAATTTAAGTCAGGTAGAGGTAGATTTCATATCACATATCCTGGTGTTTTTTTTTTTTTTAAGAGAGCCATCTTCTGAAATATTTCTTTTAAATTAAGCACCAGAGGCTTGAAGGGTTTTTTCAGCATATACATGGACTTCTTTTGAGGTTTTGTCTCCTCTAGGCTGTGTGTGTCTGTTCTAGAGCAAAGTAGCATGATTGATACCCAAGTAAATGACTAGAAAGCAAGGAAAATTCTTTCATTTAAAAACCTATTAGGTCCTTGGTATAGTAGCCCTTGGAGGGGGAGGGGGAAGGGGAAGGAAGGGGGAAGGGGATGTTTCCTTGAATGTAAAAAAGGGAGAGGAGCAAAGATAAGGAATTTTAATATTTTCTACATAATTATAATTTTTTTCACATGTGAGCATGGTTGTAAAGAAATGTCTTTATTTTGTTATCAGCAAATACTGAGTACCTACTATGACTTCTAGGATTACATGGATCTGCCTAACTAATTCTTTAGATCAGGAATTGGCAAAATTTTTCTGTAAAGGACCAGATAGCAAATATTTTAGGCATGCAAACTACATAGAGTCACTGTCTCTTCTTTTTCTTCTGCTTAAAAAGTATAAAAATCATTTAAAGTTGCCACCCCTACAAAAAAGACTAGAGACCATTGTTTGGCTTACAGGCCATAGTTTGCCAACCTCTGCTCTAGGTGAATAAAAATCCTTCAAGTATCATTTAAAATTTTATATTAACCACTTTTACTGGAGACCTTTTTCAGATTTATTAAAAATTTGGATACCTTTTTTGTTTTGCTTTTTTATTATGGAAAATATCTGTGAATTGTAGACTGTGAAGCTCCCTCCCAGTATTGGCTGCTATTACACACCAAGTGGGACCCCACAGTTTGGGGGGTGAGAGGGAGAAGGTTGTACCTATAGATCATTTGATTCCTAGGTGTCTGGTTCTAGGACTGTCCAAATTCCCTTTCCCTTCTTATTGTTTCTGATAATGTGTGGGCCTTGCTGCTATTGATGTTTGGCCCCAAACTGGTCATATTTGAGGTTTATGAGGGATGCCCAGCCATTTAATTATGTTGTATTTGTTGCTTCGTTTTTCTTTTGGTTTTAGTTTGATCTGTTATTTTATTCTTCCAGTTGCTTTGTCTTTTTTGTGGAGTTAGGTTTCCAGGGATGTTAAAAAATTATGTTTTTTTTTTATTGCCAAGTTGCCCAGAGTGCCTCAGCCTTCTTAAAAATGAATATTCTAAATATGATAAAACATTTTAAATGATTGGTGTGACTTTTGTCTGGTCATGGACTATGGGGGATCCCTGTTGAGGGAGAGACTGAAAATACAAGAGAGAGGTTGAGAAATTGATGGAGGTGTTTGCCCTTGAGGTGGCCAGCACTCTTTGATAAAGTATTGCTAGAAGGATTAACTTTGAACATAGGGAGGGGACAGTCTGTTTGACAGGAGAGGTAAAGAGATGAAATTTCTTTCTGCTCTGTTACTTTGCAGGTCTTATTAGGAGGCTGAGGAGTATTACATCTGGTATCCTCAATTTTCCTACTAAACTTTAATGTGAGCATGTCTGAAAGAAAGTGAGATAAGTTTAGGGGGCTGAACTTAGAGGAAGGAAGTAAAAATTATGGAATGGTATGGTGAAAAATGGAAACAATATTTAACCAGAGACATAGAAATAATTGCTGAGCAATGCTAAGAGTGCTCACCTTAGACTAGCCCCCTTAGCCTATAAATATGAAAGACTAGGCTTTTTATTTTTAACGTTTTTCAGTTTTTTTTTTTTTTGCGGTACCAGGGATTGAACCCAGGGGCATTCTACCTCCGAGCTACACCCCCAGCCCTATTTTTTAAATTATTTTGAAACAGGATCTCACTAAGTTGCGGAGGGCCTCACTAAGTAGCTGAGGCTGGCCACGAACCCAGATCCTCCTGTCTCAGCCTCCCAAGTACTGGGATTACAAGCGTTTTTCAGTTTTGTCTCTTAGCAACTTAGATGTAAGAGCAGATAGGGTGGTTTTCGTATTGACCTAAGGCCAGGATTTTCTAGGACAGGTGTTAGAGCATGAGAAGGGGATGATGCTGTTGAGGCATGACAAGAGAGAGTGGCTCAAGGGATGCATTTTTGGGCTATCTTCGGCATAGGAAAGGAGATCATACCATTCAGGGTTGAGAGAAAATGGAGGACTCAGGGGACTCTAGATCTCTTGTCAGTCTAGAGCAGGTATGAGGGGAGTAAAATAGTTGGACAGGAGATTGAAGCCAAGATGGATACATTTCAGGGCTTGAGCAGTTCCAGTTTATTATAAAGCACATAATAGCTATGAGAATGTACACTGATGAAAAATGTTAGCATAAATGAAGTCCAGAAATGGAGTATGTTTTGATAGGTGTAGCCCATTGCAGATAAGGAAATCACTTAAGGTGATGGCAAGAGTTGGACTGGAGGGGCAAGTGTTAACCAGACAGGTGGGAAAACAAGATCAGTAGATGGCAACCTCACCTGAGGAAGTCAGTGTTCACAGTAGTGTTTATGAAAATGGAGAAGAGTTTCCATTAGAATAGAAGACCAGGGACTTCCAAAAGTCTGTTATATTCGTGCATATAAATATCAGGGATTGGACAAACTTCTTTAAAGGGCCAGGTAGTAAAAATATTTACTCACATGTTTCTGTTATATATTCTTATTTGTTTTTATAACCTTTTAAAATATAAAAAACAGAGCCGGGCATGGTGGTGCACGCTTGTAATCCCAGTACTTGGGAGGCTGAGACCGGATATATATATATATATATATATATATATATATATATATAAACATTCTTTGCTCATGGGTCACACAAAAACATATAGTGACCACAGGTTATAGTTTGCTGAGCCATAATTATACTCATTATTAGCTTTGTATCAAAAAGCGTTAAGAAGATGACATGTTTATTTTTAAAATACCGATAGTAGAATTGATTTACACTTTCAGTATGGTGATTATTTTACATTTCTGAACAAAAGTTTTGCTTTTTTTTGTGGTGAATTTAAGTTGAGTCAGCAGATACTGGAGTTATTTGAAACATGTCAGCAGCAAATAAGTGACTTAAAGAAGAAAGAACTCTGTCGAACACAGCTGCAGGGAGAAATCCAGCTGTTATTTCCACGTATGTTTTCCTATTTTACATGTCCTTTATGTCTATGCAATCCTCTTTTGAATTTTGAATAATATCTTATAATATTCTTCTGTTTCTCTAGAAAGCAGACTTTTTTTGGTTGGGTCCTCTTTGAATGGATTTGGTACCCGGAGCAGTGATGGTGATTTATGCCTAGTTGTTAAAGAAGAACCAGTAAGCAATGAAATATTTATTCCAAGTGTGTTTCTTATGTTACATCAGTAAAGAAATTTCACTCAAAAGTTATTGAGGGCTAGGCGTGGTGGTCCGCACCTCTAATCTCAGTACTAGGGATGCTGAGACAGGAGGATTGCAGATTCGTGGCCAGCCTCAGCAACTTAGCGAGACCGTTTCAAAAAACAGGGGGGAAGGGCTGAGGTGTAGCTTAGAGGTAGAATGCCCCTGGGTTCAATCCCCAGTACCAAAAAAAAAAAAAAGAAAAGTTATTGAGGAAAAGATTTTGCTTTATTTGAACTAGTTCTTTGGGTTTTCTGTTTATCATAATTCTAGGAAACTCAGGAAATAGTTTAAGGCATGTGCACAATGCACATAACAGGAACTCTAGCATTAATTGACTTCTAAAAATTAGCTGACTTTATATGTGTTTTTAAAGAGTTCTGCCTCTGTTTTGAAATTGGATATGTTTATCAGAATTCAGCAAGGAAGAAGAACATATGGCAGTATTATCTTCTTGATGTATTTCCTTTCCATTTGAATTCTCAGTGATTCAATTTTTAACCTTTTTCCCCCCTTGAAAATGCTATGGGGTTAGAAGTTCTTATTTTGGGAAAAGAAAAAGAGATTTCACTAAAATTTAAAGCAAGACTATTGTGATTTCTTAAATTTAATACATTTTATAAGACATTTTGGATTTGTTTCTTCTTTTTGTTTTTATTTAACAACCAAATTGTGTTATTTAGTATTGCACTCATTTGAATTTCCTGTTCACTAATCTCTGTGTATACCTTTGTACCACAATAATTGGTGTTGGTTAAGCTGACCTGAAGTAGCCTCTTTAAGGTGCTGAGGTCTCTTCTGAACTACCAAAAGCTTAAGAAAGTTCAGTATAATTTTAATGTCTATTGTGTTCTGCTTCACTAAAAATACAGAAAAAATCCATGAAATGGTAATGTGTATTTTTACTATTCATATTATTTCACTAACAAGAATGACTTTTAGTTACTGCAAACGAGAAACAAGTTTATTGCAGAAAGAGATTATGGTATTTTCCTATGCTTTGAAGTCATATAAAGGAAATGTAAGGTGAAAAAAACTCTTTAAATTATAAACATAATGGAGATTACAAGAGTTTTAATTAAAACTCTCATGCAGTTAGACTATACTCAGTCACATCCCCCTAATCCTTCAGTCTTAATCACATGTCTGAATCATGTAATTACAGCTTATTCTAAACTGAGATACCATAGATATGGTATCCTTAAGCAGCTCACAATCTAGAAAGGGAAATAAAACATGTTAGGAAGCTAAAATTCTGTTTATTTTGGTTGGAGGTTACTTTTTGTACATATATACAAAAGGGGAAAATGATTTATGACTGTTTCAGAAGGTCTTTAAAAGTTGTGTTTTAGTTTAAAACCAGGAATTAATTTGGAAATGTAGATATGAAAAATAGCATTAAAGGTTGGCTTTTTCTATAATGTAATTTAGTGTAATATGAGCAATTACTCCAAAGAAAAATGTTTTCTTTTTTGTTGAGATACTTAAAAAAAACTAAGCTAAGGAAGATAATGAAAAAACACTTTATTTTTAACTTTTTAGTGTTTTTTTTCAGGTAAATCAGAAGACTGAAGCACGGCATATACTCACGTTGGTCCATAAACACTTCTGTACTAGACTTTGTAAGTCTGACGTGCCTCAAGTTCATATGTCATCTGACTTAACTATTTATTTAACATATTTCTTGCTTTATTTTCTCCTAAGAATTATTTTCTAGTCAGGATAGGTATAATGCAAATCCTTTTCTCCAACTAAATTCCTTTTAACTTTTGATTTAAAAGAGTGACCATTTATTCAACAATCTTTATTGAGCTTACTTGCAGAATATCTCATTGGGGAGCCGGGCGTGGTGGCGCACACTTGTAATCCCAGTACTTTGGGTGGCGGAGACCGGAGGATCCGGGTTCGCAGCCAGCTTCAGCTCTCTCGCTCTCTCTCTCCTTGTCTCTCTCTCTCTCCTTCTCTCTCTCTCTCTCTCTCTCTCTCTCTCTACTTAGTGAGGCCCTCTGCAACTTTGTGAGACCCGGT
>PVJS01000914.1:27944-81522 GCA_004027185.1 Glis glis | reverse complement strand
ATTCATGTGAGGGAGAGAGAATGTTATCTGTTTTGTAATGATATGCAACTTTTCTTGTTTTAAAAATACTGTCCCTGAACATGAGGCCCAAATGTTTTACTCCAAGAGAAAGCAACATTGTTGACTTAGATCATTTTATTATAAGATTTTATTCTGCCGGGCATGGTGGCACACGCTTGTAATCCCAGTATTTAGGAGGCTGAGACAGGAGGATCGCAGGTTTGGGACCAGCTTCGGCTACTTAGTGAGGAGGCTCTCTGCAACTTAGTGAGACCCTGTTTCAAAATAAAGAATAAAAAATAAGGCTGGGGGTGTAGTGAGGAGGTAGAATGCCCCTGGGTTCAATCCCCAGTACCAAAAAAAAAAAAAAAAAAAATTAGTAAGCTGACTTTTACTATACAGATTAAGTCATCTCAAATACTTTATTTTAAACTTCCACAGAATGTTAAAGAAAGATTAACTGGGTGATGTTGAAAAAATATTTGTCCGTTTGTCTAACAGATATCCATGAGCTAGGCTATGAGCTGGAAAATACAAGATCAAGTAATGAATTTCTGGCCTTGAACAACTTAGATCTAGGAGAGAAATAAATCAAGTGATTGATTTCCTAGGGCATACATTATAGCATCTGTAAAATAAAGGAGTAATTCATACCTTAAGTACATTTTAATAGCTATTATTAGAATCATAAAATGTCTTAAAAAGGGACCTTGCCAGATCATCTAATTCAAATAAGGAGTATTTTTCCTTTTTGTTATTGTTTTTAATAGTTAGACTGGTGATTAGTGGGTTTAGTAACTAGCCTATGGAGCTTATAGTTTGTTGGTGTCAGAACCTGTACTTGCTACTCAAAACTTTTTACTCCTAATCTCATTTTTCATTAAACCTCACTGAATTCTTACACATAAATCCTATTTTGAAGCTTCATCTATTTTATGGCTTTAATGGTTAAAAACATAACAAAAAGTTATTTTTTTTTAAAAATTAGGTACTATTCTGTACTTAAAAAATTAGGAAATTGCTCATTTGGGAAAGATTTGCAGTTTCCTTTTTGTACATTTCTGTAATTTCTTGCAATGTACATGTGTTACTTTAACTCAGAACAATTAAAAAAATTGATGGAATAAAAAATATGTATGTATGAGTTTTTTCTCTTAGCATACTTATTTGAATGTGTCCCTGCCTTACATATCCTGTTGCAAGCATTTCCACTTTTAAGACTCTGTAATAGGATTTCTCTGGCTACCATTTTTTACTATGTGCCATACCAGAATTTACTTATCCCCATGTTGCTAGCCTAGATATTTTTTCACTCTTACAGTATTCTGATTCCTTATAGGTACTGTTAGATATTAGCACATAGCACCATTTCTAAAAATAACCTTAGTATGAAGCCTTCTAAATGTTAATACTAGACTTCAATCTTAGAAGAATTTGAAAGTATCCTCATTTCTTTGCTTTCATTCTCAAAGAGAGCATTTACTTAAGTTCTTTTAGCTTAGTAAAATACTATTTTTAAAAGATGTGCATTGAAACACTGTGTATTTGAGAAACGTTGGCAGACATTCACATTATCTTTTCTCTTTCAGCTGGCTATATTGAGAGACCTCAGCTGATTCGAGCAAAAGTGCCAATTGTGAAGTTCAGGGATAAAGTCAGGTAAGTAATTACTGAATTTTCTTTTGTCAGTTACTTTAAATTATTTCTAGATATTCATCTAATTTAGATACTTAAGAAATGTATATTATAGCACAACAACTTTGTCAGGTTTTAGAAATCACTTTGAAATGATTTTTTTAATAATCTGAGCAGTCTTCCTCATGCTTTCTGTACTTAGTTATTCTGCTTGACATTTGAGTATTTGAGACTATCCAATTTAAAGAATATACACAAGAATATACACATACTTATATTTGGATTTAAAATGATCTCTTGCCAGCCAGGTGTGGTGGCACATGCCTGTAGTTCAGTACTTGGAAGGCTGAAGCAGGAGGATCTCAGGTTGGAGGCCAGGGTGTGGTAACTTGGTGAGACCCTGTTTCAAAATAAGAAATTAAAAAAAGGGCTGGAGGTTTAGCTCAGTGGTAGAACCCCCCGCCCTCAGGTTCAATCTCTATTACCACAAAAAAATTCATAAGTAAAAATAAATAAATAAATTAACGATCTCTTGCCTTGTGGAAATGTAATGCATTTTCCAGACATTATCTTAATAATGAAATTTGATGTATATTTTTTACTAAGGGGTTTGTTGTAGATACAATTATCGCTAAAGAAGTTATGTTTATTTTAATGAAAGGTACATATATTACCTGGGACAATAGATATAAGAGAAAAATAGCAAAATATACTTATTCCATTTCAAAATTTATATTTTTCTATATATTCTTCCAGCCTGGGTTCTGAATTTCTTATGGATATTATATTAGACTCTCATACAATATCTGGATGTAGAATGTAAATGGTTAGGTGTTGATTATTTGTTTAATTAAAAATTGTTGTTTTCTAAAAGTAGGATTTTGATAAACCAGGTCTTTCTTGTCCAGTTTTGCAAAAGTAATACTGAAATTATACACACACATAAGCACACACATATACACATATATACTTATTCATGGATTTCCATCTTTAATAATTGTCTGCTTGTTCAAATTTATTTGTACTCTCTACATCAGTATTCTCACACTTTAGTGGTCATTTGAGGCCAGGTGCTGAGTGGTAAAAATGTTTGTGTTACCTGATATCTATGTTCCCAGCTGAGGTTGAATAAGGTGACACTCTGCCTTTTTGTTTCAGCTTTCATACTGCAAACAAATGTCCTCATAGTCTAGTGAGTACCAGGTGTTGTACATTTTTATGCTTCTTTACTGATAGGAGTGGCCTTCAAGCATGGTACTGGGATACCGTCTAGTGTTCTAAGTGCACGAAGACTGTGATGTGTTCTAGGGAAAAAAATATGTCTTTAGATATATACTGAACTCATATTTTTGAAAAAAAATATTTTTTGGGGTATGGGGGAATTGAACCAAGGGCCTTGCATGCTATAATATTATAGTGCTCTTAGCCGTGAGTTCACTGTTGATGAATCAGTGATGTATATTAAATAAGATGTCTTTAAGCAGAAACAATATAAATCAAGGTTATGTATTGACTGGTTGATTAAACTGTTGTGATCATGCTGGCAGAAACTTAATCCTGTGATTTCCCTAGTAGGAGTGGTTCAGTACTTGCTTATTCAGTGTTTGTGGCAACTTTGTGGGACACACATACTATGAATAACAAGAACTGACTGAATATATATATTTTAAACAAACAATGCCTGGATCAAGCCTTCCCTTCTATTTATTTAAACATCCACCCAGTACATAAATATTTATTGAATTTCTTTCAAGTAAATAGTGATAGTGTTTCTTAAAATAAAGATATAAAATATATATGGAGATAAGCTAACCTTAAAAATATTAGCTAATTATAATAATTTTAAATAATATATGGTTGTAGTCATAGTTACATAAAAATTTTATCCGTTTTATTTAAATTATTATTACCCAAACATTTTTGTTAAGTATTCATTATAACCACATTTCATAATTTTTCTCTGTGCAAACCATAAACAAATGAAAAACAACAAAAAACCTACTCCTAACACCCAAAGGTAACTGATGTTAACATTTTGGTATAAATCTTTCAGTCTCTTTTCTATATGCAATAGGAATGCATAAGAATTTTTTTTTTTTTTTTTTGCGGTACCGGGGATTGAACCCAGGGGCATTCTACCTCTGCGCTACACCCCTGGCCCTATTTTTTATACTTTATTTTGAAACTGGGTCTCACGAAGTTGCAGAGGGCCTCACTAGGTAGAGAGAGAGAGAGAGAGAGAGAGAGAGAGAGAGAGTGAGTGTGTAAGAGAGAGAGAGAGAGAGCTGAGGCTGGCCGTGAACCCGGATCCTCCGGTCTCCGCCTCCCAAAGTACTGGGATTACAAGTGTGCACCACCACGCCCGGCCGTAAAGAATTTTTAAAAAGTAAAATTGAGATCTTTTATATTTAATCATATATCATGAACATTTGTTTGTCATTAAATATTTTTCTGTGGCATTATTTTTTAAATCATTATTTCTTTTCAGTACTAGAGGTTGAACCCAGGAACACTCTACTGCTGAGCTTATCCCCAGCCCCTTTTATTTTTTATTTTGTAACAGGGTCTCACTGAATCGCTGAGGCTGGCCGCAAACTTTTGATCCTTCTGCATCAGTCCCCCAAGTAGCTGGGATTACAGGCATGCATCACCATACCCAGCTGTGGCATCATTTTTAATGGATTTATAGTATTCCATTGAGTAGATAAATTGTCATTAACTTAACCATTCCCCTATGTTTGAACATTTAGTGTGTTTCTAGTTCAGTTGCTGACTAGTATCTACTTAAGTGGTTTTGTCATCTCTATTGAGTTATGTGGCACAAATACAAATTGAATTCAGTGTTAGATTTACACAAACATAATTAAAGAATATAACTCTTGTTATCATCAGTTTCCCAAAGCCAGATATATATATATCTGAACTCTTATACCACTTTTCATTTTTATTAATAAACAAGGATAATAGGAAGATTATGAGATCTCTTTGGTTCCACAAAACAAAAACAAAACACTGAAATGGTAAATTTCGAATTTTATGAATAAAAGCTATAGAAAGGATTTGTTTTAGGAGTCTTTTCCCATAAAAATTTCAGAAGAAATTGGATCTCAGTATGTGGATATAAGTATTGACTTATCCTTCCTTGTTTGTGGATTCCATCATTATTTTAGAGTCCATCATTATTGCCCTGTTTTCTAAGTTGTGAATTGTATGTTATCTTTGCTTTCAAAGAAATATTCCTGTAATGTGTTTGAGTATTATAACTCTTCCCAGAGAGCAGTAGTCACATTTGACATGATCTTGTAATTTACCAGCCTTTTTAGAGGGAACATAATGTGTGCAGTGAGTCTTGATTCTTTTGGCTTTTTATTCTTTTTTTTGTTTCTGGTACTGGGGATTGAACCCAGTGGTATTCTGTCTTGAAACATGGTCTGGCTAAGTTACTGAGACTGGCCTCAAATCTGCGCTCTTCCTGTCTTAGCCTCCATGTACTGGGATTACAGGTCTCGACCTGCTTTTTATTCTTATTGTTCTAACATACATAGTGCTGTAGTTCCAGATGATTTGAGAATATATAACTTAGTGGGATAGCTTGCCCAGAAATGTTTTTGGTCACATAATTTTCCTTATATGGAAAGATTATAAGATTTAAAAATTTCCTCCATTTGTGTTAATTGGGGTTTTATCAGTATGTTCTGGTCTTCTAATGGTAATCTTTGTTTATATTTTTAATACACACCAGATCAGATCTAACAGACTGAGAATGTAGGTTTTTTTTCTTATTTCTAGTGCCTCATTTTATTTTTATTTATTTATTTTTTTTGCGGTACTGGGGATTGAACCCAGGGGCATTTACCTCTGAGCTCCACCCCCAACCCTATTTTTTATTCTTTATTTTGAAACAGGATCTCACTAAGTTGCGGCTGGGAACCTGGATCCTCTGGTCTCAGCCTCCCAAGTACTGGGATTACAAGCGTGCACTACCATGCCTGGCTTAGTGCCTCATTTTAAAAACACAAATCTATGGCTTTTGGACCCATGCTATTTTGCATCATTTTGATGAATTGGTGTCAACTTATTACTTATTTGATGAATTGGTGTCAACTTATTACTAGGGAGGGAGCTTATTTGTACTTGAGCCAAAGTTTTCTTTCCTTTATTTTTTTAAATAGTTGTATGGAGTTCGACTTGAATGTAAACAATATTGTTGGAATAAGAAACACATTCCTTCTCAGAACGTATGCATACCGTAAGTTTTTGGTTTATTTCTGAATAATTATCAGCTTCTCTTTTTCTTTCATTCCTTATTCCTTTTTAAAGATGTTTATAGGAAATAGCAATACCTCTGTAGTTGTGTTTAGGTATCATGTGTCTTATTTTATTATTTGCATGTGTTCCTACATTAAAGTCATGTATGACTAGAATTATAGGTAATAAAATGCATTTTAATCAATGATAGTTTTTAAAGGGTAACTAAGGTAAGTTTAGAAGTAAGTCATACATTTATGGTGAACACAGCATTTAGCACATAGGGAGGCATTGCTTTTTCTTGGCATGGAGTTGGGAAATTATATAAACTTTGAAAGAAATTGTAATATCTTCTTACCATTTCTAAGTTCTAATTTTACTTGCAGTTGAAAATCGAGTTCGTCCATTAGTGCTGGTGGTAAAGAAGTGGGCACGTCACCATGAGATAAATGATGCCAGTCGTGGTACTTTAAACAGCTATAGTCTTGTATTGATGGTTTTGCACTATTTACAAAGTAAGTATTATGGGATTTTTCCCAATTTTAAAAGCTGAAATGCAGTTAAACTTCATTATGATGTCTTTCTGTTGATCTTATCTCCAAAGAGCAGTGTTGAAGAAAATTCTTTCTGAGGCCCACAAAACTATATTTCCTATTTTGTTGCTTTGAACTAATGTTTAAAAACTTATTTCCTTGAAAACATTATGAAGTTTCACTGTGTTTTTATTTTTTTAAATTTTTTTTGAGTGTTTGTGGAACTGGGGATTGAACCCAGAGGTATTCTACCGTTGAGCTATACCCCCAGCCCGATTTTACTTCTTATTTGGAAACAGGGTCTTGCTAGGTTGATGAATCTCACTACTTGCTGAGGCTGTGCTTGAACCTGCGATCCTCCTGTCTCAGCCTCCCAAGTAACTGGTATTACAAGTGTGTGCCACCATGCCTGGCCATGTTTTTATTCTTTGATAGTTTTTCTGTATCCCCTTTTGTATTCAAAGAACTTTCACCACTGTATTGTGGGCCCATTATCTTGAGACAGATGAATGTTCAGAAGGCCTATAAAAATAAGCTCAAGGACCATTCATTGTGTTTTTTATTTTTCATTTGAGAGAAATTAAATGGTTTTCTTGTTGGTTAAAGAAGCTTTTAATCAATGTGAGCTGCCCTCCCCAACTAGATTTTGTCATTGCAGGACTGTTGTGTCAGATTGGCTGCCAGATCTTAATTGAGTCTAGTTAGCCTTTTTATGAGGGCATTCGGGTAAAAGCCATACTTTTGTCCTGTGCATAGTGGCAAACAGTAATAAATGGACATTTGTAACTTGTGTAATTCATAAAATAGGTGTGAGAATTCTTACAGTATTAAAAATTCCCTAGCAACATAGGACAGACTGACAAGATCTGATTGGAACTTTTACTTTCATATTGAACAATCTTTTGTATATATAATCCAAGAAATGCAAACCACTTTCCACATTTTACTCAGTGAAACCGTAAGAGATGTTAAATGTAAAACTAAATATTTGTAGTTATTAGACTAGGAATTGTTTAATGATTGACTAATCTATTGAACGTATGACTATCTGGTGACATGGAGGTGCAGTGAAAGAGTTGATGCTAATTTGGTAAGAGATAATTTACTAGGATTTATAGGGTCTGATTAGTTTTGGGTTGATATTTCCACAGTTTAGAATCTTGGTTTCTGAAGATTAAACTATTAGGGCAAAAGCAGGTTTAGCATACATAATACTCATTTTTTCATTGCATAAATATTTGCTGAGTACCTACTAAATAAGTTCTTGGCATTGCTCGAGGATCTGGAAATATAGCAGTGAACAAAATAGAAAAACAATTATTTTCTTCATGGATCTTACATTCTCTGTATGTAAAAAATTAATATTTTAACAGCTGCTATCTACCAAAACTTATGAATTACTTTGTTTTTATGGTACTGGGGATTGAACCCAGGGGTCTCTACCTCTGAGCCACATCCCCAGCTCCCCTTTTTTTTTTCTTTCTGAAACAGGGTCTCACTAAGTTGCTGAGGCTGCCCTTGAACCTGCGATCCTCTTGTTTTAGCCTCCTAAGTACTGGGATTACAGGCGTACACCACCACTTCCGGCCATATGAATTATTAAGAACTGTTACTACTGGTGGGTTACTAGTAAAATGTGATCTTTTTACCACTGTTGTATGAATTGAGCTGTTGACAGATTATCATCAATGTATCATGTGTTCTATAACAAATTAATTATTATAATGCATTGATTTTTTAAAACCCTATTTAAAAACATCCTTTTATTGCCATCATTTGTTACTTTTTATATTTAGGTTCTGAGATAGATAAAAGAGTTAATATCAGCAATTTCCTTAAAGGCAACAGAACAATGAGGGCTTGGAAAATTGAGATGATTGGTGCACTTATAGTAGTATATCTGTACTGAAATACTGAAAATTGGGAAAAAACACAGTTTTTTTGGTATGTGGATCAGAAATCATTAGGGTTGTGGAGTACAGGTTTGTAAATTCTTGGGAAACTATGCTTCTTTGCATAGGGAATGGGGATAATACCCAAACTGAGAATTTCTTTGCACAGAGTCCCTTTTATTAATAGCAGGATAGAATGGTGGGGGACAGAAAAAATATATAATAGTGCCTTTTGAAAGAGCAGTTCAAGGTGAGATCGGTGGTCAGGAATTCTCTCTATTTAAATGTCTAGGCTAGCATAAGCAATTGCAATGAATGATAGAACAAAATTATTTCTCAGTTATTCAACCTCAGCATTATATTTTATTTTTATTTCATTTCATTTTTGGTATTAGGGATTGAACCCAGGGGCATTTTTACCTCTGAGCTACACCCTCAGCCCTTTTAAATTCTTTTGAAACAGGGTCTTGCTAAATTGCTGTGGCTGGCCTCAAACCTGTGATCCTCGTGTCTCAGCCTTACAAGTACTGGGATTCCAGGTATGTGCCACCATGTCTGGTTTAACCTCAGCATTTTAATCATTAGAAGCATGAATAAGATTCTCAGTCACACATTTAAAAAATATTTCATCCTTTTGTTTCAGAATTTTTGTGTTTAAAATAATAATTAAAATCTAGTGATATTAAATGTAATTATTTTACTGTTTTGAATTGTTTGAATAAGTTACACATACATATCATAGGAAGCCTTGAAAATACACTAAAGTGGAGAAAAAAACCCCAATAAGTTACCTTTATTTCCACATATAAACATTATTATTATTATGTGTGTTGTTTTTTGTAACTTTTGTTTCCTTTGCCAGGGTTTCAGAACATATATCTATTGAAACATTAAATGCCAAGTTCACTTCTGTTAATTATAAATTTTGGACAGGTGAATTACCATAATGAGTGTGTATACTTTTTTTTCCTCTGCTCAGAACTTGGTCTTCTTAAATATATAGTGTTCTTACATTTTCTTTACCTGTGCATTATGGCATTATTCCCAGATGCTTAGATTTTAAGGAGTAGTGAAATTTCAAAAAAAGAATCACTCTTTTAATTTTTACTTTGTCTTGTTAATTATCAGAACCCAAACCCTGCCACCCACTGCTACCATGACTTGGTAAAAATGGTGCAGATAGCCGAGCATGGTTGCTAACACCTGTGATCCCAGTACTTGGGAGGCTGAGTTGGGCAACACAGGTTTGCAGCCAGCCTCAGCAACTTAGCGAGACCCTCACCAACTTAGCAAGACCCTCTTTCACAACAAAAAATAAAAAGGGCTAGGGGTGTAGTTTGGAGGTAGAATGCCTTTGGGTTCAATTACCAGTAGGAGGGAAAAAAAAAAGATGCATGTTAATACAAAAAAAACCTGAGATGGATAGAATCTCAGGATAATGGAGACCATCTCCAAACTGTAATTGTTATCCCCTTCTCACCTTTGACACACAGTTATTTTTACTTTCTCATTTGTCACAGTTCAGGAACCTTACCTCAGTGGTAGGTAATTCTGTGGCCATTTTTTTGCATTTCTCTCAGTTGGGGTAGACGTTTAGCTGTTTTTCAAGAAAATCTTGTTTCTACATTCAGGCACATTCTGCATCCCACATTTGTCTAGAGAAAGAGGGCCATTGTTTGACCAAACTGTTTATATTTATGTTAATGTTCTTAATTTTTATTAGATGTCAGCCTTTTATTTCCTTGGTTATCAGAGCATATAGTATGTTTTTAGCATGACTTGGCCATTTTAGATTCTTGACAGAGAATATGACTTTAAACTCTCTGTTCCTATTTTTTTATCACAAGTTTAGTTATAAAATATAACATGTAGATGTAGGGTTAGTGTCCTTAAATTGACAGTTTTAAAAATGACAATATGGAATTTACACTCTTAAACTATGGTAAGAGTCAATTTGGGTTATCCCTTCTAGAAAGCAGTGTTGTAGTATTTATGTTCATATCCTTTGATTCAGTGATTCCATTTTAGGAATTTATCCCAAGGTAAGAATCAGAGATGCATATATGGATTTATAAATAAGGTGATTTTTCATAGTGTGTATTGAAATAATAAAAGGTTAGAAATAATCGGAGTTTTCAGGAATAGGGAATGGGAAAATTAAATATGATATAACCTAATATGAAAGTTATATAGCCACTAAAAATCATGTTAAGATATTTAATGACATAAGAAAATACTTTTAATACACTGTCTTATACAACATAATACCAATTTTATTTTAAAAATAGTACCTATTAGCTGGGCACGGTGGCACATACCTGTAATCCTAGTGCTTGGGAGGCTGGGACAGGAGGATCGCAGGTTCAAGGCCACCCTCAGCAACTTAGACCCTGTTTCAAAATAAGAAGTAAAATTGGGCTGGGTGTATAGCTTGAAGGTAGAATGCCCCTGGGTTCAATCCCCCGTATGTATATATATAGTATGTAGTGCTGTTTGTGTATATATACTTGTATGTATACAAATACTGAAAAGATGTGTGCCGAAATTTTGTCAGGGTTTATTTATGGACAGTTGGATTAGTTTTTATATTTCATTATACTTGTAGATGTAGTATACTAAATATTTGCTTTAGTCAGCTCTTTGGTGTGGCTTCTAGAAGAGTTTCCTATGGGGAGTCCTCCTTGCCCTCTAAAAATTCATATATAATGTTGCCAGTGTAATGCAATCATGTTAAAATTTGTTTTCGATTTTATGAAACATGTTTTGTTTTTGATGAAGTGTTTCTATTTACTGAAGTGGTTTGTGATTAATGATGCTATCATCAGCCATTTCTTGGTCTCTCTTGAACAACAGCTACCAGAGCTAATGTATAACTCTGGAATGGCAAATTTAAGTTACTCCTCCACCGAAGAAATCAGTGATTGAGACAGGTAGTTGATTTCTTGGTAGTTGTTACCTTACTCTGAGGGAAAAGGGCATACAGGAGACTGCTGGTATATTGAGTGGTTCTGGCTCTACCCCAAAGAACTAGTTTTTGTGTTATTGGACAAGTTATTGTACCTCTCTGGCCTTCATATTTTCATCTGTAACATGAGTAGTTGGATAAAATAATCTTTAAGGTTCATTGAACTTCTTAAATGTTTTAATATCTTTTTTGCCATGGACAGAGAAACAGATCTCTGTAGAAAATTTGAAAAGACTAAAGCATTTTCTAGAATT
Source organism: Glis glis (assembly GCA_004027185.1). NCBI lineage: Eukaryota > Metazoa > Chordata > Mammalia > Rodentia > Gliridae > Glis > Glis glis. The sequence goes on along the minus strand of PVJS01000914.1, from coordinate 69,995 downwards.
ATTTCAGTAGTCAGTAATAGACTATATATATTTGAAAAAATGACTGGCCAAAGCTTGAGGGTAAAAAAACCATTGAAAAGAGGTTTTAATGACAACCTAACATTAAGAGTTAATGATAAAGGTAAAATATCAACTGGTTAGAAATAATAAAAACTGGTATTCATGGAATGTTTGCCATGTTCCCAGTACAGAACTGTCCAGAAGTCATTTTTAAATTGCTTTTGCATTTTCATAATTAATGGCTGCTTAGTGTTATTGAAGATCTGCTGTTTTAGTAGGTGAATTTTTGTTGTTCTGGGATTGAACCCAGGAGCCTTCTACCTCCGAGTTACACCCCCAGCCCTTTTTATTTCTTTTTTTGAAAGAGGGTCTTGCTAATTTGCTGAGGCTGGCCTTTAACCGGTGATCCTCCTGTCTCAGCCTCCCAAGTACTGGGATTACTACAGGTGTTTGCCACTGCATCTGGCTTCTAAAATGTATGGCTTTTTGTTGTTGTTGTTGCTTGTTTTGTTTTTCCTGAGTAAAGCCCTCAGCAACTTAGTGAGACCCTGTTTCAATATAAAAAATAAAATTTAATAATGACTTTGCTAAGTTGCCAAGGCTGGCCTTGAACCTACAATCCTCCTGTCTTAGCCTCCCAAGTACTAGGATTACAGGTGTGCGCTACCATGCCCTGCTATAGCTAAATTTTTAGTTAATGGGTATAAAAATTTGTGGGAACCTGACCAGCAAGCCCTTCTCCAAACTGTAGGCAAAATAAAATCTTTTTATAGGTGTGCTCAAGGCATTATCTTTTGGTCATATGTTGGTACTGGGGATTGACCCTAGGGGCATTCTACCTCAGAGCTGCACCTCCAGACCTATTTTATATTATTTTATTTTATCTTTTATTTTGATACAGGCTGTTAATGAATCTCTCTCGCTAAATTGCTTAGACTGTCCTTGAACATGCAATCCTAGTCTCAGTTTCCCAAGTACTGGGATTATAGGTGTGCATTACTACCCACAGCTCTTAGTTTGCTCTTAAGAGCGAAACTAGAAAGATTGAATCTATAGTCCAAAATTTTAAAGTTGAAGTAGATAAAATAGCTAGATTTATTTCAGAATTTGTGTTGCTTTGGAATAAGATAAACATTTTAAAAACTAAAATCTTTGAGGTTCCTATCAGGAGTGTTAGTAAGTATTAATAAGTAACTGTTATGGTACACACTTCTCTAATGACTAAACGTTAATAAATCTTTAAGGTTGTAAGAAAACGAAATTACTAAATATGTCCTTGCCTCTAAAAACTTTTAAATTGCTAGATTTAAAGGCTCTTTTGTCAATGGAAGACTTTAAACCAGCCATTGGTGTTTGTTTTCTCTGCCTGCATTCTAGATGTGGTTCTAGAATGAGATAAAAAATTTTTGAGTTCCCTACATTCTTTCCTTCATCTTTTGTTTTACTATAATTTTAATTTATGGGGTAATGAATGGGGAAGAGTTTAGATTTTTTTTTTTTTTTTTTTTTTTTGCAGTACCGGGGATTGAACCCAGGGCATTCTACCTCCGAGCTACACCCCTGGCCCTAATTTTTATCCTTTATTTTGAAACAGGGTCTCGCTAAGTTGCAGAGGGCCTCACTAAGTAGCTGAGGCTGGCCGTGAACCCAGATCCTCCGGTCTCCACCTCCCAAGTACTGGGATTACAAGCGTGTGCCACCACGCCTGGCAAGTTTAGATTTTTAAATAAACTAATTTCTGGTAAGATTTTCCAATTTGACTTACATAGTATAATAAAATTTATTAGAAAGCCATTAAAAAGTGTTATACAAATATAGAGATGTTTAGAATTAAAGTGATGGGGACTTGAGTTTACTTGGAGGGTCTTCTAGAATTGTGAGCATATCTGAATGCCTCTGGGAGGGAAAAGGTCCATTTATACAAATATTCTTACTTACCCAAGAGTGAATTTGGTAAGTAATAAGAGTTTTTTCCCTAATATTCCCAGTCATACACTATACATACTGATGTTATCACAGTATACTATTTTATTCTAATTTTCATGTTGGGAATGAAGCATGATATAGAAGGGAAATTTAAATAAAACATCCTACTCTGAACTATGTGGTAGAAATTAAAACTCTTATAATTATAGTTGGAGACCACGTAGTTTGGTTATAATGGTAAGTAAATGTATTTCAGAGGTCATTTTTGAAAGTTTTACTAAGTAACAAGTGAATTAAATATTGTTACTGAGTTTATTTAGTTGTATAAAGTATATCCCTAATTATTAAATACAAAGTATATCAATGCAGTACTATATTTGATCTCTAATATTAAAGAAATACTGAAAATGTATTACTTGTATTTTCCCATACTCAAGATAGTATATTTTAGTTATTATGTGTGAATATTCGGCATATTACTTTTTCTATTCAATTTAATTATAACATTGTGTACTGTTAATGCATTTAATGAGATTGGATTTTATTAAAACTGTTGAATGGTGATGAATGATTAAAAATACAGTGGTAACATGAGGATGATGATTCCTTTGTATGAGATTTTATTTATTTTATGGCCTATATTTCCTTTGTATACTCCCTATGATAACTTTTACGAAACTTAAAAGTAGCAGAGTGGTGCAAAGCTCCTGGTTTAGGTGTATAATATTTTCTTTTTTTTGCGGTACTGGGGATTGAACGCAGGGGCGTTCTACCTCCGCGCTACACCCCTGGCCCTATTTTTTTTTATACTTTATTTTGAAACCGGGTCTCACGAAGTTGCAGAGGGCCTCACTAAGGAGAGAGAGAGAGAGAGAGAGAGAGAGAGAGAGCGCGCTGAGGCTGGCCGCGAACCCGGTTCCTCCAGTCTCCGCCTCCCAAAGTACTGGTATTACAAGCGTGCGCCACCACACCCGGCAGGTGTATAATATTTTCTGAGGCTTTTTTTTGGTGGTTTTACTGGGGATTGAACTCAGGGGTGTTCCATCTCTGAGCTACACCACCCTCAGCTCTATTTTGAAACAAGGTCTCACTAAGTTGCTGAGGCTGGCCTCAAAGCTGTGATCCTTCTTTCTTGGCCTCCCAAGTATTGGGATTATAGGCATGTGCCACTACACCACACTGAGGCTTTTTTTTTATAGTATTGGGGATTGAATCAGAGGTGTTCTACCTCTGAGCTGTACCTCCAGACTTATTTTTTATTTTGAAACAAGGTCTCACTAAATTGCTGAGGGCTTCATTTAATTGCTGAATCTGGTTTGAATCTGCAATCCTCCTGTCTCAGCCTCCCAAGTACTAGAATCACAAGCATGCACCACCATGAATGGCTTGAGGCATTCTTTTAAAATCACATTTTGAAATTGAAAATTTGTTTTTCAGGTTTTTTTTTTTTTGCGGTACTGGGGATTGAACCCAGGGGCGTTCTACCTCCACGTTACACCCCCGGCCCTATTTTTTTATACTTTATTTTGAAACCAGGTCTCACAAAGTTGCGGAGGGCCTCACTAGGTAGAGAGAGAGAGAGAGAGAGAGACAGGAGAGAGAGAGAGCTGAGGCTGGCTGCGAACCCAGATCCTCTGGTCTCAGCCTCCCAAAGTACTGGGATTACAAGCGTGCACCACCACACCCAGCAGGTTTTTTTTAATAGATAAATTTCCTGGAACTGTCTCAATTTTGGTATTGTTTGTTGGTAGAAATTAAATTATGATGGGAAATTATCTTAGAACTGTCATTCTATCATTATTAAATTGCATTTTTTGATAGCTATATCCATCTTAACAATGTCCATTCAGTATTTGTAGAACAATCCTTGTCTTGCTAATTTTTTTTGTGTGTGTCTAATGTTGTATCAAATGACTGTGTCCCTTTTTTGATAGCCTATTGTTCTAAAACTACATAAGGTACATTGATTTACATAGGAATATATACAGTTTATTAACAAAACTTTAAATTGTGAACTTATATTTTAAATTTAAATTTTTAGGGATCAGAATTAATTTCATGAAATATATGAAAACTGTTGAATTTTAGCATAAACCCTTGTAGTCTCATACCTAGGGTATAGCTTACCAGTTATTGCATTGTAAAATGAATCATGTGAATCACGGAAGCTTTAAACTTTTTCTTTTTATAGCCCTACCTGAACCCATCCTTCCATCCCTCCAAAAAATTTACCCAGTAAGTGTTTCTTATAAATTATTGTAATACATATTATGTCAAGTGTATGTAGAATTTTATACAGCACTGATGTGAGTATAAAAGTAATAAGGCTAAGTACATGATAACATTTTCTATATAGGTTGAGGCATTGACTGCTAGAACATTTAAATGTTTCATACACTTTCTGAAAACTCTGGTATGTGGTCAGTTAATAGTAGAATCTCTTTTTTTTTGCATGATACTCATGATTATCACTAATAGGATTAAACATACTCAGTTGGTCAAAAGCCCATTTGGCCTTTTTCCAGCTTTCTTCATACTATTTTTAAATGCAGTTTTACATCATTTCTTTAGTTAGTAACTGATTGACTTTTCAACCTAGTATATATATGTATGTATATATATATACTTTGAAAAGCAGGGGAAAAATTAAGAAGTCAAACAGTTGGATAATCTTTTTATCTTATGTTTGATCTTGCCAACTAATACACTAAAAGTGGTAACATTAATACACTATTCTTGTCTGTATGTTAAGAATTCTGAAATTAATTAGAAACACTAAAAAAATGAAGTGTCTGCCAGAAAAAATTTAGTATATACTCAGTGTGAGTTTAGAGAAGCCTAAGTAATGTAATGTACATATTCATAATCTATACGTATCCTTTTGTTTTCCAATTTTCTTGTGTTCTTTCTCCATATTGTTTTCTTTATAGTCCTATCATTTCTGTTTTCCTCCATAATCGTCCGTATTCCTGATTTTCTTTGGAAATATTTAACCTGTTTGTTTAGAATGTTTGGCAAACTTTCTGAAAACCACATAATTTTTACCTGTTTCATACATGTTAGTTTTATGCATACATGCACATGTGTATATACATTTCACAAATAGAATAGCTGTTTTCTAAACTTTGTACATGGTCATATTACAAAGGAGAATATATTATCTAGCTTATATGATCAGTTTTCAAAGAACTTTTTATTTTATTGTATTACATAAAATATAATTAATATACTTGACATGCAACATGAGTTAAATATAATTTAATCTCTGATGATTGAGAAGAATTGATATTCTGGTTTTTGAACATCAGTTTTATAATGCATTCATATAAGTTACTGAATAATAAAGGTTTGCTATAATAGAGTCTTGCTATATTGGGGGTCTCCCTGTTTCTAGTGGGTCATCTACTAGTAGAGACTATGACAAGAACCTTCTACAATCTGGCTATCTTCCTCCCTTTTTAAAACTAAGTTCTGCTATTAGGAGGACTATTATAATGAGCTTCCATAGATCTTGGGATCAGTTTTTATGCTTTCTTTTTTTGTGGTACTAGGGATTGAACTCAGGGGCGTTTTACCTCGAGCTTCACCCCCAGCCCTATTTTATTTTTTATTTTTAAACAGGGTCTTACTAAGTTGCTGAGGACCTTGCTAAGTTGCTGAGGCTGGTGTCCAACCTGCTATCCTCCTGTCTCAGCCTCCCAAGTACTGGGAGACAGATGTGTACCACTACGCCTGGCTTTATGTTTTCTTAAACATGAAAAATGAAAGCAGCAGCAAGAACAGAAATAAAAGTAGGTTAACTTTTTGGCCTTCTTTGTTTTTTCTTTGTGTATGTGTGTGTGTGTGGGGGGGGTACTTGGGATTGAACCTCGGGGCATTCTACCACTGAGCTACACTCCCAGCCCTTTTAATTTTTTTATTTTGAAACAGGGTCTCACTAAATTGTTGAGGCTGTCCTACAACCTGTAATACTCTTGTTCCAGCCTCCTGAGGACTGGGATTACAGGCATGTGCTACTGAACCTGACTTTCTCCTTATTCTTGAATTTATTTTCCTCCCTCCCTTTATTATTCTTCAGCTCATACTGAAAGGTCAGAGATAATGGTTGTGCATTTACTCTTTCATTTTATTGTCCCAGCCGTATTTTTCTGTAACACCTAGGATTCAGTATAAAAGAGCTGCATGTATTTTTTAGCATACAAAGAATCTAATAGTTAAACTTACACTAAAAGAATCTTTTGTTGTGTATTGAAAAATGCTTCTGCAAATATCTCACTTGAAATCCTATGCTATGTGATATCCTTTTTACTAGGATAAGATAGAGAAATATCAGTTTGGTATATTTGCTTAGGGGCAGAGGTAATGCTTTGTGACAAGATACCACTCAGGTTCTTTTTTATAGATTCTAGTTTGACAGTCCTGACTTTTGTTCACACCTGTTACGTATTATACTCTCCACCCCTGATTTTTAAAATAATCCTATTTCTATACCTGTGATGGGGAGCAAATTCAGTACTAGTGCAACTCCAAGGCCTTCAGAATTACTAGTAATTACGTGCTAAGTTAGGAATGCTGTAATTTGTATTCAGGTATGGTTACATTGCCCATTGCCATTTTAAATATGTAGACCCTGTTATCTTTACTATAAAATTGATGCTTACCTGGATAAGGACTCATTACCCACTCTTACACAAGATGTTTTTGTTTTATATGAATCTTAAAGGAAGTGGAACACTTTTTCAGATGTTCTTCTGATAGAACAAGCACATCAGCTTGTTTCTTGTTACTAATAATAACCATCATTTACTTAGTATCCAAAATTGTATAATTTCTTTAATTCTAGACAAATGAACTTGTAAGATATCATCTCTGTTTCACAGATGAAGAAACTAAGTCTTAGAAGGATTACATGATTGATCCAAGCTGTATAATCACAAATGATGGATCCAGAAACTGGTATTTTTCCCCCTTATCCTGTGTTTTGTAGGGGAAGGCAAAAATTACAGTAGTATTCACTAATGTATCATTTCATCTAATTTCTGTTGCTTATTAGATTTTATTTGTATATATCTAATTATATCCCTATATAGGCACTTCTCTATAAGAAAAGTAGATAGGGCAAAAACTTCAGCTTATATAAATAAGTTTGGAATGGCTTAAAACTATAGTAACAAGATTATCTTACTTTACAAAGGGAAATTTTTTCATACTTATTTTTCAAAATTCATGGTAAAATATTTCTTTTTTTCTGGTGGTGCTGGGGATTGACCCCCCCACCCATGGCCTCACACATGCCAGGCAGGCACTCTACCACTAAGCTACCAACCCCTAACCCTGGATAAAGTACTTATTTTTAAAAATTGGTATATTTTAATTCCCTTTTGATATTGAATGTGAAAGAAAGGGATGAAAGACAATAAGCATATCATTATCTCCAAAGGCTGTATTGTATTGTAATATAGGATTATTGACTGTTATGACTTCTTACAGACTTATAAAAGGAACATAAATGATAAAGCCAATCTGACTTATTCTAGAAAGTGCTCCACATTTCAGACTTTGTGGCACTTCTTGAGAAATATGATGGAATCTGGTAAAAGATTTTTTTCCCAACTTTTGGTAGGTAATTGTATATACAAATACAGTGAGACTTTTCAGATGTTTTTCAAGGGATTGCCTTTAAATTTCTCTTAACTTGGCATTGATTGGAGAGAAATGGAAGATTATATATCATTAAAAAGTCAACATTTGGAAAGTATTTTTAGGAATTATTAGGTCATTACATATTTGGTGATTTGAAGCTCAAAATATATTATCCTAAAAATGTAATGAAGAAGTCTTCCTTTTATTTAAAAAAGCAAATAGGAATAAATATTGGTAATCCTAAAATCTACTTCATATTTAAGGGTGTGGTTTTTTCCTTTGAGTTTCGTGTTGCTCTTTCTGTGCTTTCTAATGTATTAGCACCCACTTAGCCTATCTAAACTAGCATGTGTTTTTCTTTCTTTTTTTTAAGTACTTTTATTGGTGCATTGTAATCTCACATCATTATGTAGCTCATTATGTAGAGTGAGCATATATTTTTTTAAAGCACATATCTGGCAGCAGGGAAGCCCCTCTTTAAAGAAATACTTTGTTGAAATATTTCTTAAAGCAGAGAATCTTTGTATAATGTGAATGATTACCAAAAACTGGAAATTTTTTAAGGATAGATGTAATTCCTATTTATGTGTACCTTCTTTTCAAGTTTGAATTTCCCCTTTGGTTTTCTCTCAGTAATCATAGCATGAATCCTGTTCTATAAGATCATTAAAAAAGAACAGTGGCGCTTATGAGAAGGATGGCCAAATTGGTGGTCCAAGGTCATTCCATTCCAAGTATTTTTAATAAAGTAGATCTAACTCTTCAGTTTTAATCTTACAATTGCTGATATTTTCCTTTAAATTACTGAACAAAATAAAAATTTTAAAGGAAGTTCAAACAATTTTAAACTTCAGGTAAGAAAATGACTGTTATATATAGTATCTGTTCATAAATTGAATGTTTACTATGCAACTGTCAGTCAAAATTAATAAGAAGCTTTGAGAGCAGGAGCTATTAAACAGGGACCCATTTTTCTTTAAAAATTTTTAATTGACACATAATAAATTGCTTATCACTCTTTTTGTCATTGAGTCTACATTATACCTTTTATTTGGTTTGCCAGAAAATAATATGTGAATTACACAATTTTAAAACATATTGCACTGAGTCCCATTTTATACCTAACAAGTAAGAAACAAAGGCAGATAAAAGCAGTACATCTTTTTTCCTTCTGCCTTTACTGTTTGTTGTAAATTGAAGCTTCTTTTCTATTCCTCCCATCTCCTGTCTTAGGCTAGACAATTAAAATTTTAACCTGAGTTTTATGATGTAATAACAGCAGCTATTAGAAATGTAAGGGTTAATTAAGTTCTGTGTTTGGGCATGCCAGCTTTATTAATTGTGGTTGGAAGAGAATTCTTGGTAGCTAAACATTATTGATAGAATTACAGATAATGGAACAAGGGGGTGGATATTTTTATTTTTTGTTTTTCTTTTTGATGTTTTCTGAGGAGTAGATTCAAGGATGCACTACCCTATTTCTATGTACTATCACTTAGTTATTTTTTATTTTTAACTTGGAGTTACTTAGATGTATCAGTTGAAATAGTACTTATAAACCCCAGGTTAATCTGTTCATAGTTAAGAACCTTAGTTCTACTTGTCATTCTGCTGTCTTAACCATTTGCTTTTATTTTCTTTTTCTACTCTGAAGGCAATGGGGAAACATAGAAAGCCATTCTTGATGGCACTGTGCAAATTACCTTATATGATTTTCTAATTTATGGATATATATTACTTGAAAATCTCTATTCACTTAGTATATTTTAGATATAGGACTTTCTGTTAGTAGAAGAAAGATTATAGATATGTAAACAAATGGCCTACCATTGGCCAAAAAATAACTTTTATATTTTTTTATAAAAAATGTCTTATTTGGGCCTGGATTACAAGCAATTAATACTCTCTTTTATAAATATTGTGGTAAAAATTTACTGAATATTGCTTGTTTGTATGTGTGCTATCTTCTCTTCTCCCTGCTTTTGTCTTTTCAAGTTCAGTCCATGTTGAACGTCTGTCTTTTCTCTAAAATATAAAATACAAAAACAATAAAACAAAATTAAAAAAATCTTAAAATCAGTATAAGTACTATTCTTATCTTGAAGCTACCTTTCTGGCCATTGGGAGAAATGTTAAGTGTCAGAAAAAAACTATTGCCTTATGCTTGATATATCCATACATAAAGTGCGTCTGCTACTTGGAAAAATAAGGAGGTCATCTGTATGTTATTGGGTGGAGTCATATATATACATATACCAATTGGTATATGATATGCCAATTATACACATAGTTTTATTTATAAATTAGAAATATTTTGCTATCATAGAGATATTAACTGAGTGATATACCCAAACCAATGATTAGAGTATCTTAGTTTTTTTAGGTACCTTCTGGCTTACTCCAGATACTGGTGATCTTTAGATGAAGAAAATCTTTTAAATTTCCAACTTGCCAACTCAAAGAAAATTTCTCCTTTAAGAACCTAGATTAGGATTTATAAAGTTTTTCAGTGTGTGTTTTAAATGGCTTTACATTTTCCCCATTCTCTTTTTAACAGGAGTCTTTTAGTCCTCTTATACAGCTGCACCTTGTACATCAAGCTCCTTGTAATGTTCCTCCTTACCTCTCAAAGAATGAATCAAGTCTTGGGGACCTCTTACTGGGCTTTCTTAAATATTATGCTACAGAATTTGAGTAAGTAAAACTTTAAATTTTGTTCCTTCATTTATATTTAAGCGAATGCTACAAATTTGGTCACAAGCTCTCTTTGTCAGTGGCAGTGCTATAAACTTGCCCAGAAATGTGTGTAATTTATAAAATTTCATATCTAATGATTGATTATTAGAAACTAAATTGATTTCATATGCCTAGCTAATAGAAAGGCTATAGCTTAATAAGCCTAATTTTATTTGTTCTCATTTCTGATCCCATATTATGTTTAGCTGCTTCATTCATTAGTAAGGCCTGTGTGGGCCCTGTGTTTTAGTTCTGTGTAGATGCTATGTAGCTTCCAAGCTATTTTCTAGGAACTTAAAATGTATAGTAAAAAATTCAGGCATGACAGACTTGGAAAAGTTCTATTTAATGCTTGATATCTGAATAATTCGTTGTGTTAGATATGCAAATCAAGGAATGCATCTTTTCCTTCTTTATTGTTTTGAGGGTAATGTATAAACATAAAGTGCACAATCAGGCTGGACAAAACTGAAAGTTCTCCTGGGGAAGTCCAGATAGAGTGGGACAGGGGTTATTTATAGCTCTTCTGGTCAATGTGAAAAAATTTGAAGAGAGAGAAGGAGGGCTTAGGAATTACACAAGGTTAGAGGAGGGTGCAATGATCTTAGCATACCATTTTGAAGAGGTCTGGAGAGGGGAATAGTAACAGTAATAAGTTGCTATTAGTAGGTGGAAAAATGCTTCTAAGCAGCTAACTATAGTATCTCATTCAGTTTTCATAATATCTATATGAGGTGATGCTATATTATGCCCTCATATTTTACCAGTGAGGCATAGAGAAAGATGAAGTAACTTGCCCAGTAACTCATAGCTGGTAAGAGTAGTATTTCAGATAGTTTGACTGCAAAATTCACACTTATATTTACTTATATAATATTGGTATTGTCTTTTCCGCTGTGGTATAGGTAGTTCTAAAGAAACCTGACTCATGAGAGATGATTTGAAACATCAGCCATGAAAGAAGAAATGTTACTCATACTCTTCAAAGTAAAGGTTATACCAGACTCCTTGTGCCTGTTTTATTTGCAGTTGGTCCCCAGTGTCTAGCCCAGGCAGTGGGCACTTGGAAAGTACTTGTTATAACTTTGAAGCAGAAAGTGAGATCATGGACATGACTGAAAGATCCTTAAAATGACTTAAAAGTTACTGAAGTAGGTTAAGAAAAGGGGTAGGAAAAATGCTGGAGGAAAGTAGTTCAGTAAGCATAAAGCTGAAATAGTTCAGATTAAAATTTACCAGGATCTGAATGTAAGTCCAGGCAATAAGGATGGGAAAGGAGAGCCTACATTTATGTAAAGAAGAGGAAAGACTTAAAACTATATGAAACATAAAGAGACACCTTTTTTTTTTTTGCGGTACTGGGGATTGATCCCAGAAGCATTCTACCTCCGAGCTACACCCCCACCCCTATTTTTTATTCTTTATTTTGAAATAGGGTCTCACTATGTTGCGGAGGGCCTCACTAAGTAGCTGAGGCTGGCCGCGAACCTGGATCCTCTGGTCTCAGCCTCCCAAGTACTGGGATTACAAGCGTGCGCCACCATACCTGGCAAGAAACACCTTTTACGATGTTGTAGTAGCAATATCTAATTTTTAGTAAATGTTTTACCTGGTGTTCTGTATATGCTAAGTGATTGCTCATTTAATTTTTACAATAACCTCTGCCAAACTTAGGGAATTTATGTACATGAAACTTAACCACCACAATGCAGCTAAGTAGTAAGAGGGCTGGGATTCAAATTCAAGCCGTACTTCAGAACCACATGCTTAATTGTCAGACTTTATTGACATCATCTATTGTGTTATGTAAATTAGGCATTGGGGAGTGTTTAAGGGAAGAGGTTTCACAGAAGAAAGACATATTTTTGCCATATATAGTTATATGATACAAATCTTTGAACATCAGCTGATTTGTTGGACTGAAAGAAGATGGTAGATATGTAGGTTTGTGTGTCAGTTTAATATTAATATGCACTAGCTTGCTGGACCATATGATACTAGTTAGGATGCTGATGCTTGGAAAGAGGTTTTGAAACTTTATCACTGTACATTTGCCAAGTGCATTGTTGTGTCACACAAGGTATTTTTAGAAATTTGGTGTAGGGAGATCAGCCAAGAATATAGTCATAGAAATTAATTGGGAACCATGTAAAAGAATTCTGGCAGCTGTTAAAAATGTAAGGATTTCTTCTGAACTTTGAGGTATTCAACTTAAAAACTCTCTGTACTCGAAAGACAAAGAATTAAGTGCTTGGTAAGAAATGCTTTGAGTATATAGTATAAATGTAGAAGATTTATATGACCATTTAAAAATTACTAATTTTTAACTAGGTGCAGTGGTACATTCCTGTAGTCCCAGATACTCTGGAGGCTGACATAGGAGAATTGCTTGGGCCCAAGGGTTCAGTGCCAGCGTTGGGCGATATAGCCCGATATAGCCAGATCACATCTCTTAAAAAATTAATTAAATAAATAAAAACAAATAAATAAAAATTACAATTTTTTTTTTACCTACTTCATTCAGATCTGGCTGCTGAAAAAGTTTTAAATTAAGCCAGGCTCCTCAAACTGTACCTTAGAACAGTGAACTGACAAAATAGGGGGCAAGGACCACATGACAAAATAGGGGACAAGGATCTAGAAAATATAATCAATTGTAATCATCTTACTTTACTTTATTAAGAATAATAACGGATTTTCACAAGGCAAGCAAATAATGGTTAAGAACAGATTAGTAAAAAATTTAGTGTACTGTATGGCTTGTATGTTTTAAAGAATGAAATATATAGAGAAAAAAGTTATATATCATGTTTTAATGATTTGAAATATTTATTAGAAATATATAAAAGTTCTTTGAAAATGCAGTAGATTTGGATCAATCTAAATGGTAGTGATTCAAGTGTTCTCTTTCAAGTATTTCAATGATATAGTCATTTAAATAACTATTACTTGGGTTGATTGTAGGTTGAAGCTTAAATGGTATCTGGTTAGAGATGAGCAATAAAATGAATGTATGTGTCACATACTGTTTCTGTGAACCAGTTTAGAACCACATAGTGGCTGGCATATAATGTGAATTTAGGATTGGATTTAATAGAAACTTAGTAGTGAAGATAGAGTTCATTTAAAGAAACAAAAGTTGTAATTTAATAGTAGAATATAGTATTTTTTATTTTTATTTTTATTTTTGTCATACTAGGGATTGAACCCAGGGGCGTTCTACCTCCGAGCTATACCCCCAGCCCTATTTTTATTTTGAAACAGGGTCTTTCTGAGTTGTTGAGGCCTTGTTAAGTTACTGAGGCTGGCTGTGAACCTGCGATCCTCCTGTCTCAGCCTGCCACATACTGGAATTACAGGCATATACCACCATGCCTGGCTCAGAATATAGTATTTTGATTTTTGATGGGGGCTTTGGTGGTGCCAGGGATCAAACCCAAGGCTGACACTACGAAAGTGCTCTACCACAAAGCTATACCTGCAGGTCCATATTTAATATTCTAAACTCGAGAAAACATCAATCTCTGCCCTTAAAAAATAATGTTTATAACTGAGCATGGTGGCGCATGCCTGTAATCCCAGTATTTGGGAGGCTGAGACAGGTGGATTGAAGGTACGAAGCCAGCCTTGGCAATTTAGCAAGGCTCTCAGTAACTTTGTGAGACCCTGTTTCCAAATAAAAAGTAAAATAGGGCTGGGGATATAGCTCGAAGTTAGAATGCCTCTACATTCCATCCCCAGCACAACACACACACACACACACACACATACACACAATAATAGTAATGTTTATGATTTTAATTCTATAAAACCAATTATCCTATAAGCTGATATTAGAGATAAGTAATCTTAAGGAAAAAGTTAATCTTAATAAAATTTGTCTTAAATAGTATAAAGTGAAGTAATGTAAAGTATAATACTGTAACCTTGTTTGGTTCAGGTTTGTGGTTATATAACCCTTCCCCTTACCTTGTTCATTTTTAAGAAAATCTGGGAAACATTTGGAACAATAGAGCAGAGTCCTCCTTTTCTGTTTGTAATTCATACTAATGGCAATGAAGTACATGAGGATCTAAATCAAATAGTAACCAATATTAAGTATTTCTATTTGACAATCTTGTGTGTGATAAGGCCTCACTAAGTTACTCAGGCTGGTCTCGAACTTTCGATCCTCCCGCCTCAGCCTCCCAAGTAGCTGGGATTACAGGCTTACACCACTACACCCAGCTCTCACTAATTTTTAAAATGTATAAATTTATATATAAGTCCTATATATGTGTAAATTTATTTAAGTCATATGACTTAAATATGACTGAAAGCTCTCTTTTAATTATTTCTTTTTTTTTTTGTGGTACCAGGGATTGAACCCAGGGGCATTCTGCCTCCAAGCTACACCCCCAGCCCTATTTTTTATTCTTTATTTTAAAACAGGGTCTCACTAAGTTGCGGAGGGCCTCACTAAGTAGCTGAGGCTGGCCACGAACCCAGATCCTCCTGTCTTAGCCTCCCAAGTACTGGGATTACAAGCATGCGCCACCATGCCTGGCTCTTTATAATTATTTCTACACAACTCTTGATCAAAACAAAATGGAAAGTCATACTTTCAGGATGCTTTAAATTATCAAATTTCACAAAATGTGGAATTTTTCTTGCATATTTGATATAGAGATTTATCACCTTTCCAGAAACAAATGGCACATTGGTTGTGTGATAGTATTCTGTGGATATTCTGATATAGAGGAAGTATAGGGTGAGTGTTGGAATTGGAAGGTCCCCAGGCCATTGTCTGCTTGTTGAGATGGCAGAGATAGCTAAATACTGCTGAATAAAAAGATTTCAACTATTGCTCAAATTTATTTTTCTCTTTTATACAAGCTTCATGGTCTTCTATTTTAGATTGTTCCTTTGAAAAAAAGAAAATACTTCCAATAATTGTTAGGAATGTGAAGAAATTTCAAAAATCTTTAAAATCTTTACACTTTAATAAGTGTAAATTCAGTGTATACTAAATATTAAGTGTTTACCTTTAGGTATGACAATAAAATTGTTCTACTTGAATAAAATTTTACTATTAACAGCTACATCTGATATAGAGCAATAGCAATATGTTTTTTTATAGAATGTTAATGTTGTTTTCCTCAAGCAGTATCTTGCTTCTGTTAGAAAATTTAAAAATGTTCTCCCAGATCATACAAGTATAGATGTATCTGAACAAAAAGTATTTAATGGTACCAGAAGACAACACAAGATTGCGTCTCAACAAATGAAAAATTCTTATTGGGGTGTTAGCAGTGAGCATTGTTTTTATATGGTTTTGGCTTATGTGAAGTTTATTTTTCTGTACTGCTTCATTTATTCAGTAAACATGTATTGAATAGCTAGTATAAACTGAGTAACTAAGTGAACAGTGAAAAGTAGATAAATATCTCAGCATCTTGGAGCTTTCATTATACTGAGGGAGGCACACAATAAACAATAACAATAAATTGTGTAATAAATAAGTTGCTAGAAGATAAGTAGAGGGGAAATAGAGCTTGTGATTTTGAGGGTTGAGGTAAGTTTCAGTATTCTGTAAGAAAATCAGGGTAGGCTTTACTACTAATATAATAAAAGGGAAATCATGAAAATAGTTGATTAATGTTTTTCTTCTTATAGCTGGAACAGTCAAATGATTTCAGTTCGTGAAGCCAAAGCCATTCCAAGGCCTGATGGTATTGAATGGAGAAATAAATACATCTGTGTGGAAGGTAGCTTTCCCATGACTATTCTGTTTACCATCCAGTTACTCTCATGATACTGAGAAGATTGATTGGCTAATTTCAGCTTGTGTTTCATTTAAAAGTAATATACTTACATTCTGAAGTGATTTGTAAGTCTTTTAGTTTTAAAATCTTAATTAAAATTATTTAAAATTCTTTAGTTGTGAGAAATAATAAACATGAATTTGAGCATTTAATCTTTTTAGTTGGCAAGATTTGAGCACTCTGTGTATTCCTCATACTTGTTGATTGAGCTTAATTTCATGATTTACAGATGGAAGAAAATATAAATCTTTACACTGGGAATATTGTTATTTAATGCAAACTAGATATTTTTTTTGTAAGTACTGGGGATAGAACCCAGGGGCATTCTACCTCTGAGCTACACCTCTAGCCCTTAAAAATTTTTCTTTGAAACAGGGTCTCACTAAGTTGCTGAAGCTGGCCTTGAACCTGCAATCCTCCTGTCACAAGTACTTGGATTACAGACGTGCATCATTGTGCCTGCTGGCATAAGCAAGATTTTTGTGAACTTGGTGTTACTTTAAAAATTAAATGACGTGAAGATAATTCTGTTCTTTAAAATTAATATACATGTAGTTGAGTATATGGGAAACTGACTTCAGGAGGCAAAATTGAGAGTGCCTTGCACATGTGAGGCCTTGGGTTGGATCCTCAGCACTGAAAAAAAAAAGAAAATTGTTCTGATACATGCCAAATTGAAGACCTTTGTAAATCTTGATCTAAAAAAGAGTAGAGTTGAGAATCGGCATTTGTAGAAAATATTAGATTTAGAATATTTTAATCTTGGATTATATGTAACATCCTGAATTTGTGAATATGAATTTAAATCTGCTTTGGTGCTTGGTTTGCTAATAAATTGGGCAGAGGGTTTATATTATTTTGGTTACCTGTATTCTTCTGAATGTGAAAAGTTGTGAAGTGTTATGCATGATGCTATCTCATACACTTTGGCACATGGCCTTATTCTGTTTTATTTTGTATTTATTTTGGTACTGGGGATTGAACCCAGAGGCATTCTACCTCCAAGTGAAACCCACAGCCCTCCACTCCCCCTGCCCACTTTGTGAATCAGGTTCTCGTTAAGTTGCTGAGGATCTCACTAAGTTATTGAGGCTGGCCACAAACTGTGTTCTTCCTGTCTCAGCTTCCCAACTACTGGGATTATAGGCATGTACCACCATGCCCAGCCCTTATCCTATTTTTTTAAAAGCACAGTTACTGTAACTGCAATAAACTTCTAAAAAAAAAAAAAAACAGCCGTAAGCCAGGCGTGGTGGCACAGGCTTGTAATCCCAATACTTGGGAGGCTGAGACAGGAGGATCACAGGTTCAAGGCCAGCCTCAGCTACTAAGTGAGGCCCTTCTCAACTTAGTGAGACCCTGTTTCAAAATAAAAGAATAAAATAGGGCTGAGGGTGTAGCTCAGAGATAAAATGCCCCTGGGTTTCATCTGCAGTACCACAAAACAAAACAAAAACAAAAACAGCCTTTCTAAGTATTTAAAAATAAATAAAGGAGTTTTTAAAATTATGAGCCTGCTTTGATTATATGAATACAGTGAATCTCTCCATCAGATTTCTTATTCTTTCCAGGTCTTTCCCCTCAGCTGCCCTTCCTTCCTAGCAACTTCATTCTTTTTCTTTCCCATCTTTCCCTTTCAGCTATCAGGCACTCATAGGTCTTTTCATCTTAGAAAAATATGGCTTGATCCTACTGGTTCTTCCAAGTACTTTTCCCTTTTTCCCCAGTGCTAAAATTCTTAATCTGTGCTAATTTTTCCCTTTGCTGGCATTATTTCAGTCATCACATCTCACTCAGTTATCCTCCTTTTCTCAATGTTATCTTCAGTTTCCTTATTCTCTTCTGGGTTGTTTTCTTTCTTTTTTTGTCTCCATATATGGACACTTCTACCTTTTCTTGTGGGTGAAGGGTAAGCGGGGCTGGGGGTATGGATATGAAAGGTTGGGGACACATTCACATATAAAAACTCTTTCTTTGTTTTCTTCCTGTCTTGTCTGCTTGCCATTCTCTTTTCCTCTCTTCTTTCTCTACCAAATTTCTCATGGAAATTACCATTCTCACTGTATCTCTTTCTAAACCATCCACTCACACTATAATTCTTTTCATGGTCGTCCATGTTTCCCAGTATTAAAACTCTGTGTTCAGAAATTACTGACCTTTTTCCTGCTGGACAAATCATTTTTTAAATTTAAATTAAATTTAAAATTACCTTTCTGTGACATTTGATATTGGGCATCTCTCTTGGATACAGTGCTTTGTTCTTTTTGATAACTTTAATTACTTTTATTCCCCTAAGGGTAGGTCTTTAACCCTCTGTAATTCTTCAGAAACCTTACCCACTTTTATGAGTTACTTATGCTGATGACTTTCATTTTTAGTCACCATCTCACTTGAATCCTATATATCTTGTTAGATAGGTCATAGCTATATTAAACTTTGTGTATGTGCGGTCCAGCGATTGAACCTAGGGGTATTCTGCCTCTGATTAATACTCCCAGAGTGATTTTATTTTTTATTTTGAAACAGGGTCTTGCTAACTTACTGCACACTGGCCTAGAACCTGCAATCCTCCTGCCTTAGCCTCCTGTCTACTGGGATATAGGCATGTGCCACCATGCCTGGCTTCATTAAACATTTCTATATGCATAAACCTAGTAAAGATGATGGGCTGAACCATATGAAATTGCTGATTTTGTAGGTAAAAACCCATCATCTATTGTCAACTTTTATTGAACCTAATCTAATAAAATGTTCTTGGAATGGGGATATAGCTCAGTGGTAGAGCACTTGTCTGGCATGTGTCAGGCCCTGGGTTCTATGCTCAGCACCACACACAAACAAAAGTTATTATTTTAATAATTTCTTCTTCACCTGTCTACTTTACATTGCAGAACCTTTTGATGGAACAAATACAGCCAGAGCTGTGCATGAGAAGCAGAAATTTGACATGATCAAGGATCAATTTTTAAAGGTAAACAATATATCAGATTAACTCTATAAACAGTAGTGTGGACTAGTGTGCTTTTTTTTTTTTTTCCGGTACCGGGGATTGAACCCAGGGGCGTTCTACCTCCGCGCTACACCCCCGGCCCTATGTATATATATTTTTTTATACTTTATTTTGAAACCAGGTCTCACGAAGTTGCGGAGGGCCTCACTAGAGAGTGAGAGAGAGAGAGACGGGGAGAGAGAGAGAGAAAGAGAGAGACAGAGAGACAGAGAGAGAGAGAGAGAGCTAAGGCTGGCTGCGAACCCAAATCCTCCGGTCTCCGCCTCCCAAAGTACTGGGATTACAAGCGTGCGCCACCACGCCCGGCACTAGTGTGCTTTAAAAATAAAAAAAATATATAAATATGTATGTAATAGGACAGAACAGTCCTGTTTTCTAAGTTGGGAAGCCATTAATGTAACAGAGAATTTATTACTTGAGTTTAGATAAACTTTTCCTTCAGAGAGAGCTAGCTGTTTTCATTCACATGGCTTTCATTTTTGCAGAAATAAAACATTTTTATAGGAAGCTTATTAAACTCCCAAAATGATTGAGTAAAACCTAATGGGTTCCTTTCCTTCCTTAAAATATTAAGGATTTATTATAGCCTTTGAAGGAAGCTGATGTCTAATCCATGCTTTTTGTTTTCTTCTGCAAACTACTGTCACAAAGAACTAGAGTGTCATTTTATTTTTATTTGTTTTCAAGAGTTAAAAAAAGGTATGTGTGTGTGTATATTTATAGTATGAACTCATCAATGGTTTTACTAGACAGGGTACCTATCCTCAAGAAATTCCATAATACAGTGCGGAAGCACATTGATAGAAATGTGTACTGTGAGACCTAAGAGGAAACATGTCTTAGAAGAAAAAAATCCAGAGAACTGTGAAGTTCGTTTTAGAGCCATAGTTTTTCATTATTTAGGCATATGAATGGACTTTATTTTAATGATAATTAAAAATTCAAGTATTATAAACTGTCCTTCAAATTAAGGCCCACTCAGTTTGTCAACCAGAATAGAACATTTGTCCTGCAGAACTTCTTTCATTTTAAAATAATTACCCAAGAGGGAATATTTTTGTCTGTTAGATGGGTAAGCTTTCATTTAGGATTATTTAGCTGTAAAACAAATATTTTTAGTCAGTTGAACAACTAATGTGAGAATAAATGATATGGTGTTGAGCTAGGTTTTTAGTTTGTGAATAAGAATTTTAGTTTCTCTTTTCTTACAAATTCTACTCCCTGTTAAGATTTACTCTCTCCTTTATAAAGTTCTTTTTTAAAATTTTTATTTATTTATTTATTTACACCCCTGGCCCTATTTTTTATACTTTTTTTATTTTGAAACTGGGTCTCAGGAAGTTGCAGAGGGCCTCACTAAGTAGCTGACCCTGGCCAAGAACCCAGATCCTCCGGTCTCTGCCTCCCAAGTACTGGGATTACTAGTGTGCGCCACCACGCCTGGCCTTTTTTTTTTTTAATATTAGAAGTTGAACCCAGGAGCATTCTAACCTCTGAGCTATATCCCCAGCCCCCCCCCCTTTTTAATTTGAGATAGGGTCTTGCTAAGTTGCTTGAACCTGCAAACCTCCTGTCTCAGCCTCCCAAATACTGGGATTTTGGGCATGCACCACCACACCCTGCTGATCCAGGTATACCACTCCTGGGTATCTTTCCAAAGGGATTGAAATTATAGTAATAGATGCATATCCATGTTTATAGCAGCACAATTCATAATAGCCAAATTGTGGAACCAACCTAGGTGTCCATCAACAGATGAGTGGATTATAAGATTATGGGATATACATGAATGGAATTCTACTCAGCAATAAAGAACAAAATTATGTCATTTATAGGAAAATGGATGGGCTTGGAGAACATTATTTTAAGTGAGATTAGCCAGTCACAGAAAGTGAAGGGTCATATATTTTCTCTTATTTGAGGAAGCTAGAGGGACTTCAGATAATGGAGGAGAAACTCCAGTAGAGGGAGGGAGGTGGTCTAGGGGAGGCTGGGAAGGCGGGAGAGGGATAATTAATGAAGGAATCACTTCCATTGACATTATGTACATATGTGAGAATACCAGTGCCAATCTCAATATTCTGTATGGGGAAGGGGAGGAGTGGGGAGGGAGCCAGGGGAAAGCCCATTAAGTGCTGTGTGCATGTATGTCATTATCACTATGAACTTCATTATGATGTGAGACTATAATGTACCAGTAAAAGTATGAAAAAGAAAAAGATAGTAAAGACACAAGGAAGTCAATCACATAATTGAAGTAATCTTCCCATACCCTCTCAAATCCAAAGGTTTTATTTTAATTACCTTTCTATTTTAGATGAAATTATTTAATCTGTGAATGTTATTGTGAGTTATACCTTTTTGTTCCACCTGTGTATACTTTTTAATTAATGAGTTGGAACCACACAGGTATAGAGTTTTTAAATAACATTTTCTGTTCTGATGAACAAAAAATATTGGATGGTGCTTAAAACTTGGGAAAGGAAAACACAAAGAAAAAAAGTCATCCAAAATTTTCCCACCTGGAAGGAACCACTGTTAACATTCTTTTAAACTCTCCTTTTAGTCTTTACTCTGCATGTATTTAATGTTTTAAGAATGCTTTTTTCTTTCTCTCCCAGTCATGGCACAGATTGAAAAACAAAAGAGATTTGAACAGTATACTACCTTTAAGAGTTGCCATCCTGAAAAGATAACCGGCCTCTATTTCTTAAATTCTTCCAAGAAATAAAGAACAATAGTTACATCATAATGCATTTTGTTTACCTCCATCATGGTTTCTTTTTAATTGTTCCTCTTGTTTTCAAGTTTTATTTTTAAAAGGACATACTTGTATAAAGATTGCATATTTTATTATGACATTTCCTAATAAAACTTTGATTTAAAAATGTATTTTTGAAAATGTTTAGTAATATTATGGCATGAATTTTCAGGCAATCAGATAAAATATATTTTGGGAAATTACCTGAACCAATAAAAGGTTTTTGATATAACTTCAGCTAATTGTACCACATGATAATACTGAAGAGCTGTGTGGAGTTCTGGAAAGGCTCTCCTTCATATATGCTTAAAGTATAATCTACAGTGGCTAGTTTGTTGTCTAAGTCTGTTCTAGTAAAGTGAAGATTCAAGCCAGTTATTCAGTTACTTGAAGCAAAGTGAAATCTTTTATTGCAGAAAATCACTGCAGAGTCATGAAATACTGGGCAGTTGCCTTAAATCTTCACTTGCCTCCTGGGACAGACCAGGCTTTGGTGTGTCTGTATCAGCGTTTCATTAGTACTTCACACACTTCTGATGTACTCTTGAGATTGCTTTAAATTTTTGTGTTGAAACAACATTTTGCACTGTAGCCATGTGAACCCTAACTTTTACAACAGTAAGTTAATTGTTTTAAAGACCATTTGATGTTGATGTTTTGAAGTTTCCTGTGCTTTATGATAGCTTAGTGCAATGTGCACTTTTGCTTTACTTCCGTTTCCCACTTATTTTCCCTGTGACATGAAGCAACAAAAACTGAACCATCAAAGTTGAGATTAAATCCTATATGTAGAACCAGATTTTTTTCTGGGTACAATTATAGGATTGTAATCTAAACTGGAATTTTTAGGCAATAAGCCACTACAAAGTGTTTTAGATAAGACAAAAATTATTATAAATAAAAGCTTAATGTTTGTAAAAATATCTTTTTTAGTATTTCTTTTCCACGTGAACGAAATAGTGGTGGCTGCTAAAAAAGCTACAGTGTTTATTAAGATCATTTTTGATTTATGTAAATATTTGTAAATCGGTCAGTTCCTGTAAATTTAAATATAAAAAGTAATTTTGAAAACAGTTTTAACTTTTTCAAAAGGACTGCGAACAACTTCTTTTAGACCTACTGTAGAACAGTTTGTACCTCTAATGTATTTTTTTGCAGACCAATTCAAAAACTAAAACTTTTGCCTTTCTTTGACTTGTAAAAGGTGCATATTTTCATTTTCTCCTTTAAGTTTAAATTTTTGTATGATGTCAAATGAAATAAAGTTTTATATATAGAAATCGTTGAGGTGGGTATTTTTTCTGTGAAAGTCTGCTTTTGAAATGAGATCGAAGCTGTAGTTATCTAGAACTGCTCTGCATCCAGTTTTTGTGCTTCATTATTTAGATTAATGCAGAAAGTCTTGGAATTAAGTTCTTCCATGGTTGAACCAGCTAATCACATCAACACCTTACTTCTATGGCTTTATTAGGAGTGAAGTTTTCCACATAGGTGAATTTTTAGATTACTGATATGTAATGCTTTTGATGCAGTTGAGCTTATTTTATATAAATTATTTGGAGGGTCCTAAAATGTATTATACATTGTACAGCCTCTTTATCAGACTATGTTGAGTATAATTAGTATTCTAGTGATGGCTGGGTAATCATCATAAACAGTAGCCATAGTACTTACTGTTCAGTACCGCTGTGCAGTTCTCACAGTGTAAGGTGCTCTGCCTCTGCAGTATTTTGACATTTCCTAATGAAGCCCCAGAATTTACCATGGTGTGGACCCCTTCACTGCCATCAGAGGGTTGACACCTAAGATTATGAACTTTGACAGTACAAATATGAAAAGTGGGCTGTTAATATGAGATGATTTTGCCGGGCGTGGTGGCGCACGCTTGTAATCCCAGTACTTTGGGAGGCGGAGACCAGAGGATCCGGGTTTGTGGCCAACCTCAGCGCGCATGCGCGTGCGCGCAATCTCTCTCTCTCTCTCTCTCTCTCTCTCTCTCTCTCTACCTAGTAAGGCCCTCTGCAACTTCGTGAGACCTGGTTTCAAAAATAAAGCATAAAAAAAAATAGGGCCGGGGTTGTAGCGCAGAGGTAGAACGTCCCTGCGTTCAATCCCCGGTACCGCAAAAAAAATAAAAAATAAAAAAAATGAGATGATTTTTAGAGAAGTTATTATTTTTTTGCGGTACCGTGGATTGAACCTAGGGAACTCCGAGCTACACCCCCAGCCCTAATTTTTATTCCTTATGTTGAAACAGGGTCTAAGTTGCGGAGGGCCTCACTAAGTAACTGACGCTGGCCACGAACCTGGATCCTCTGGTCTCAGCCTCCCAAGTACTGGGATTGTAAGTGTGTGCCACAACGCCCAGTTTAGACAAGTTATTTTTAATCTCAATTATTTGTTGGTGAATACTAAATTCTTCAATTTTCCATTTATGTTGATCTTTCCGTTTCTGTATATTTGCATGTGTTAAAGTATTGTATTACAACTTTTATTTATTTATTTATTTGGTACTGGGGATTGAACCCAGGGGGCACTCTACTATTGAGCTACACCCCCAGCCCTTTTTATTTTTGAGTTTGAGACAGGGTCTCTCCAAGTTACCCAGGCTGGCCTCAAATTTGCAATCCTCCTGCCTCAGTCTCCCAAGTATAAGGATTCAGGATTACAGGCGTGTGCCACCACAGCTGACTAACAACTCCATTTGTTTTTTATTTGAGCTAGAATCTTTGCAAATAAATCTTGTAGACTTTAGTGTTCCTGAGAAGATTTAAATTAAATTGAAGAAACATAGAATGGCTACCTGTATTTCAGTGTTTAACAGATTTCCACAACCACTAATTCTATTTTTCCTAGGTAAGCATGGCCATTTGGAATTGCTAATGGAAAAGCCTTGCTAGAATTAAGAGAATGAATGTTGCTGATATTAAACCAGGTTTAATGAAACCTGGAAGACTGGACTTACTTTTCCCTTATACCCACTAGTTGTTGCTTCTGTAGTATATCGGAGCTTACTACATACCTTTGCCTGCAGACCCAATGTATGCATACAAGTTAGTGTAACTGGTGAATAATACCCAACCTCTATCTATCATATTTAACAACTCTGTGAATAGAATCTACGGTAGTTAAAAAATGTTTTCATGAAAAGAATGCATTTCTGCATCACCTGTTGCACATACTCAGCAGGTCTGGTCCTGTTTTCTTCTGGGAGCGTTCAGTATGTACACGTGCCAGGTTATGAGGGCTGGGGATGGTGGGACAAAGATAAACAATAAACTTACAAATCTGTACTGCGGGAAAGATACCAACACCTATCCAATGTAGGCTGAGGTGGAAACTTGGAGTTGTACTGACTTTAACCTGGGGATTTCAGAGAAAGATGGTGATCTTGAATGGTGAGTAGCCAGGTAAAGATGGGAAGAACCATTCAGGTAGAAGGCATTGTGTAAATACAGGTACAGTGGAATGACTTGATAGAACGTGAACCCCTGATTATAAAGAAGAGACCAGATAGTTAAGGTGTGGGCTATTAGGCAGGATTTGATCTTGAGGCTCTTGGTTCTCCAGTCGTGGGAAGACATTGAAGGGTTTAAGCATTGGTTTACAAGATCCAGTGAGGTCTGGGGCCTTTGGGCTGAATTTCAGACAAAACTTAGCCTTTGGCTAATGAATAATGGGGCCACTAAGAAAGAATACACAGTCTAGCAACTTGGAATTGTGAAGGGGATTCAAAATTGAGCTTTTGAACTGGGCAGACCTAGTGTTATTTCTCACTGAATCACCTTCCTAGCAGCAGCTACCCTGCTCTGCTGAGCCTCAGTTTACTCGTGGAGGAAACAGCACCGCAGTAAAAACGACCGCTGCAGCAGGGTTGCGGAGGGGATGGACCCTTGGTGCAGTGCCTGATACCTGTAAGCGCTTTGCTCAGGAAGGAGGGTGTTTTGGGATACTGGGTCCATCCAGTAGCTCTGCCGGGAGCAAAAAGCCTACAGGGGACCGCGGCCTCCCCAGCCCGCGCCTCCATGCGGCCCCCTCCAGCTGTCCCGGAGGCCGCCAGCGCGGCGGGGAGGGCCGGCCAAGTTGGCAGCCGCGGGGAGGAGGAGAAGCTGAGCCCGGGCCCCAGAGCTCCGTGGCGAAACTTTTTGACGCCTTCTATTTAAAGTCGCGGGAACCCGAGCCGGCCCCGCCGGGCAGGGCAGGACGGGCGGCCAGCGACCCGGCGCAGTGAGAGGGAGAACACCAGGGCGGCGCGGGCGGCTCCGGCTCCGGCGAGACACGATGGCGAGCAGCGACAGCAACGCCGCCGAGAGCTTCCTCGGCTCCGACGGCGACCCGGAGGAGGCCCGCGAGCTGGAGACCGAGGAGGAGTCGGAGGGCGAGGAGGACGAGACCGTGGAGTCGGAAGAGGAGCCCCACGCCAGGTAGCCTGAGCCTTTGCCGGGAGGCAGGTGCTCCGCTGGCCTCTCCCTGCCGCCGCCTGCTTTCCCCTCCTTGTTAAGCTCTGGAGCTCAGCACTCTGTCAGGGCGCTGCCTTTTAAAGAACTTGAAGGTGAGGGTGCGGGCCGCAGCGGAATGACAGTGGCCTGCAGCAGGTTCTTACCCTGCCTCGGCTCCTGGGACTTGCTGCTCTTGTTTATTGTTGGGGATTTACTTTGGGGTCCTGCCGAACGGCAGAACTGTGCTGGAACGCTCGCACCGGGCCCAAGGCTCAGGGACATGAGCCTGCGAGCTTGCAGGAAGGGTCAGGGCGCAGGCAGAGAAGGTGCATACTACCTTTACAGGAATGGCGGTCTCCTGTGTGCCTAGCGCTGGGCCAGGTCGCTATAAGGGGACTTTATTTTGGTACAAAGGCCTATACATTTTGGGGAGAAAAGCATGAATTTTAGTAATTCCCGCTGATTTCAAATATCAACTTTTCAGTGAATGTCAATGTGATTAAGTAATGTTAAATAAAAAGATAGGTCTCCCTCCCCTTCATGTAGGCCCTAAAATAATAGAATAGTAGAAATTTTCTCTTTTTGAATTTATTCCTACCTTTACTTGTTTTCTTAGTATGGATCCCCCCACCCCCAGTGTATGTCACTTCATGGTGTCGCTTCCTAAATCTGTTCGTATCAATAGAAAAGCTTTGAAAGTGGCCGGTGGATGTGTACCATTTCAGAAGGCCCATCTTACCCAAAGTTAAAAGTACTGCCAGCCAAGGCCAGCAGTGCTGGGGGCTGAAGAAGTAGCCACAGAGTGGTGTTCATTGGGGTAACTTCAAAGAAGTCTTGGATATGGGTCACATGTTTACCAAGCAACTACCAAGGAGACAGGCACGACCTCTGCCCTCAAGAGCTTTGTGGGAGAAACACGGGGAGTGTGAGGCTATGTGCTAAGTAAGTTAGAAATAGAGGAGAGGACAGTCCATGGCTGCTGTGGAAGGTCAGAAGAGAGAGGGCAGTGCCAGAGCTCCTTTGAAGTAGTGGACATGAGCTAGGCCTTAGAAAGTCGGCAGGAGATACATAAAGGAAGAGCAGAGAAGGCATCCATAGGAAAGGGTGGGGAGCAGTGCCTCTTGGCATATTGAGAAGGGAAGTGTGTCTGGGATGCTCACGTCCTTGCCCAACCAACATTTACCCCCTAAGAGGACCTGAAAACTTATTTCCACTGAAACATGAGCAGCCGGCAATTGGAAGCACACTTTAGGGTCGTGCTGCCCTCTGACAAAGGGCAGGACCTTCAGGTAAGGGTACAATTTATCTGCAGCAAACGTTGACCTGCTGTCACTGTAGATGGTAAGGTAGACACCAAGGAAGGAAGTCGGAGTAAGTAAAGCAGAGAGAAACATGACAGAATAAGGTAGATGGTGATGGAGGCCTTGAAAAACCATCGACTTTTTGGTTTTTGATTGGATGACATGGGTAACAAGGAGTCAGTAAAATGTACAGGATTTAGGAGAACAGACTCTTATTAGAAAATCAGTCTGACAGGCTGGGTGTGGTGACACACATCTGAGACAGGAGGATTGCAGGTTTGAGGCCAGCCTCAGCAATGTAGCGAGACTCTCAGCAATCTACTGAAACCCCATTTCAAAACAAAAATAAAAATAAAATTTAAATTTTAAAAAGGGGCCTGGTGGGTAGCTTGGAAGTAGAATGCCACTGGGTTCAATCCCCAGTGCCTCAAAAAGAAAAAAAAAATTGTCTGACAGGCATGTTGGGTTTCAGGAGGGTTTAGATCAGGAGGCGGTAGCAGAAAGAAAGGCGATATCAAGGGTTTGGACTGAGGTGGGACAATGGGAAAGGAGATAGTAGCTGTAGCTGGTCAGTGGGGAGGGATTACTAGGGGAACTGGGAGCCCCCAGATCAAACCTGCCTCAGAGTGCCATCAGGGTCAAACCACTTCAGTGTGTGTGTATCCAAATATGGCCTGAAGTCCTTAGGTTCTTCTGAGACTAGAGGTGAGAACTTGGGATATTCTCTAGTAGATGGAAGATGAGAATGATGTATCATCATTTTTCATGCCTATCTTCTTGGCTCTTCCACAGAAGTTTTACAATTAAAAGAGGGCCTTGTCGGGCGTGGTGGCGCACGCTTGTAATCCCAGTACTTGGGAGGTTAAGACCGGAGGATCCGGGTTCGCGGCCAGCCTCAGCTACTTAGTGAGGCTCTCCGCAACTTCATGAGACCCGGTTTCAAAATAAAGTATAAAAAATAGGGCCGGGGGTGTATCTCGGAGGTAGAACGCCCCTGCGTTCAATCCCTGGTACTGCAAAAAGAAAAACAGAGGGCCTTGCTCACTCCTGGGCCAGGCATGGTGCCAAGTGTTTCCACATGTTGTCTCACAGTAAACCCTCCAGCAACACTGAAGTGATGGTCCTGCTACAGACGAGGAAACTGAAGCTTCATACAGTTTCCTAAGGGTGCAAAGCAAGAAAGTGTCAGAACCACAATGTGAGCCTCAGTCTGTGCACTCCCAGCCACTAGACTGTCACCACCTCCTTTTGAGGAGGGGCCATCCTTACAATAGGTGAAACCGGAATGGCTCCATCCAACATTTTCTTTAAGGGGTTATTAGAGGAAAAGGAAAGGCCTCGTCTCTGTTTAACAGTGGGAGCTTTCCTCCTTCTTAAATGGAAAAGTTGTCTACCTTTTCTCCCAAGTCAGAACCATTCTCAGAAGCTGTAATTCCAAACTGATTATATATATATATATCAGTTATATATATATATATATATATATATATATATACATAATTTTTTAATTAATAGGCACATAAGAAGCTGGACACAGTGGCAAACACCTGTAATTCCAGTACCTGGGAGGCTGAGACAGGAGGATCGCAGGTTCAGGGTCAGCCTCAGAAACTTAGTGATATTCTCCACAATTTAGTGAGACCTTGTTTGAAAATAAAATAGGGCTGGTGGTGTAGCTCAGAGGTAGAATGGCCCTGAGGTTAATCCCCAGTACCAAAAAAAAAAGCTTTCATAGGGCAAAAAGCACATCACACAGAACAATATTTTTATCGGATTAGAAAACTGCCCTTCTGATACATCATTCAGTCATGTGAATGATGATATATAGTATCAAGAGGCATGAGAATCATGGTAGCATTCTTTTTGTTTGTTTTTTGCAGTGTTGATGTTGAACCCAGGGCCTTGTGCAGGCTAGGCAAGTGCTCTACCATGGAGCCAAGTCCCTGGTCCTCCTATTAGCTATTCTGTCATGGGAAAATTCTGTCCCCTTGGAACCCAAATTTCCCATCCATAAAATGACAGTAATAATTTCTAATTCATATAATTTCATAAGGATTAAATAAGTAATGTGAGTGTGTGTAGGCATCCATGACTCTTAGTAGGTTCCCAATAAATTTCTCATATTCTTCAGATGAATCCTATGGGCAGCAGAGCTCTGCCTTCTGCCCGCCATTGACCAGTGAGGGGAGGGCAATGGTGTCCACTTGTAATACGAGGAATGATCCCATTCCACTTGGGCTTACCTGTGTTCACTCATTCACTGGACATTCATAGAATGCCATGGACCAGGTAAGGTGCCGGAGATACAAAAATTCCTGAGAACCCAGTACTGACCTCAAGGCGTCACATTCTAGCTGGTGAAACAGAAAACATAATTATGACATTTACTGTTAGAAGAGATTGAAAGAAGAAAAAAAGTCTGTGTGAAGCACCTCAAAGTAGAGAGAAAGTCCTGGGATCCCTACGACCTGGTTGGGTTCAAGAAGGCTTCACCGAGCCAGGCACTTCCCAGGCTCAAGGGTTACAAGTCCCTGCCCTCTCCAAACTTCCCAACTTTCTAGTGTGGAAAAGCAAACAATTAAACAAATATATAATACATTGGGTGGCCCTACATTATATGAAGACAAATACAACAGGGGAAAGGGGTATGCTGTTTTGGATAGGGTGGTGGAGAAAGCCTCTCTCACGGGGTGACATCTGAGCAGAGGCTGAAAGATACAGGTGTTCCAGAAAATGGGAAGAGCCAGCGCGAGGACATGAGGGCGCAGAGGCAGGAATGTGTGGCTTGCTTGAGGAGCACAAGGAGGTCAGGTTCCTGCAGCAGAGTGAGCAGGGGTGGTCAGAGGAGAGGCTAAGAGGTGACTGGGTTGCAGGTCAGGTAGGGCTTCATAGGCCATGGTGAGCACTTCAAATTTTATTCTGAGTAAGATTAGAAAACAATTTTATGTCTACTGTACTGCTCAGGATTCAAAACAAAACAGTAAAACAAAACAAGAAAAAAGTGGTGATTACAGTATTGCTTTTTTTAAATATTTTAAATTTTTTTCTGGTACTGGGGATTGAACCCAGGGGTATTCTACCTCTGAGCTACACCCCCAGCCCTTTTTATTTATTTATTTTTATTTTGAAACGGGGTTGTACTAGATTGCTGAGCATCTTGCTAAGTTGCTGAGACTGGTCTTGAACCTGTGATCTTCCTATCTCAGCCTCCCAAGTACTGGGATTACAGGTGTGTGCCACCACACTCAGCTCAGTATTGCTTTAAATAATGAACAACCTCTCTGTTCATAGTTTCATTCAACCAATATTTATCGAACATGTGCCATGTGCCAAATGCTATGCTAAATGTTTCAAACTCATGGTCTCCTTTGGCAAAGAGAGATGTAAACAGACACTGGGGTTTTTGTTCATTTTGTTTCTCCACGTGTAGACCAGTGAAGTCCAATTCTTTCAGCCTTTCCCACATATCACTTGGAGACTTTACATCACTTTTGTTTTGGATCAGTCTCTGTTGGTCAAGTTTAATTTCTCTATTTAAGCATGGAGGATTTTGCCATAGCTGTCCCCAAAACTTAAAATAAAACACCTTCAACTGTAGCTTTGCCAGTGCCTATATAAGAAATGTCTGTCTAAGCTGATAGAATAAAAATTACTAGTGACATTCACATTTAACTAATCATCACAGGAAACAAATCTTTCAGAAGGTGCAGGGAGTTTGTAAGTGGTTTTGGTTATCAGTACGGAGCATTCTGTTTCCAGATATCTATTTATACGGTGTCTTTCACTGATGTGCTTACCTAGGTGTTTTGACAAGTGTGTTATTTGAGCCAGCCCCCCTTTGAGGTCAGTGGGAAGGGCTGGAGATGGGAGGGGTGGCTGACTGCTCAGGATGCCAGAGGCTGAGGGAGGAGAGGGGATAAAGCAGAGGCACTTAGAGCCAGAAATTGAAGAGCTATTTAAGTGTTGGCTGCATGAATATCATATGCCCTTGTTGACTTTGACTCAACATAGAGGAATACAGAAAGAGTTGGAATTACTATTTTTTCTTTAAAACAGTAACCCTACTAATGTGTATGACATACTGACTGATCATAATTTATTAAAGTGGCTCAGAATCTTTGGATATTCTGAACACGAACTTTGGGTCCATTCAGACATTATAACCAAATTCCTCTTCCTTGAAGAAAACTTAGAGAATAAGGGACAAGAGACTTGAATGTGATTTATACATGAAAATAATATTTGACTTAATCCAACATTATCCAATAGAAAAATAATGCCAGCTATATAAGGTAATTTTAATTTTTTTAGTAGCCGTATTAAAAACGTAAAAAGAAACAGTAACATTAATTTTAATAATGTTATTTAATCCGATAGACAAAGTACTATTATTTAAACATGGAATCAATGTAAAAATTATTAATGATATATTTTACATTATCTTGTAATAAATCTTTGAAATTTGGTGTATATTTTACACTTACAGCACATCTCAATTCACCCTACCTAAACACATTTCAAGGTCTCCAACAGCCACATGTCACTAGTGGCTACCATATTGAACAATGCAAGCCTGATAATACTGGAAATATGCTAGTTTCATTTGAACCCATAGAACTGCTCCATTGGTACTGAGTTCTATATGTTGGGTCCTGTTCTAGATACTAGGGACGTGAAGATGACTGGGCGGCGCAGTGGCTTCTCTCAAGGAGCTCACAGTCTGGTGAGGAGAAGCTAAGTTAACTCCAGCTTAATATCACATGCATGACACTAAGGATATTAAACAAGGAATAGGGAAAAGACATTTTTCCTTAAATGAGATTTTGAAGTTTCATAGAGTGACACTGGGAAGAAGGATATTCCAAGCACCATGTGTAGTTAGCTATTCCTTTAGTTCTTGGCTCCAGCTCTTATGCTGCTTATTGCTGCCCTGTCTAAACTTTCTTTTTTTATTTCAAAGATTATTAGCAGCCCAGTGTGATGGCACATGCTTGTAATCCCAGTACTTGGGAGGCTGAGACAGGAGGATCGCAGATTTGCAGTCAGTCTCAGCAACTTAGTGAGGCCTTCTGCAACTTAGTGAGACTCTGTTTCAAAATAAAAAATAAAATAGGGCTGTGGGTATAGCTCAGAGGTCAAAAGCTCCTGGGTTCAATCCCCAGTACCCCCCCAAAAATTATTAGCATATATTTGTGGTAGATTTATTAAAAGTGTTCAACTTAAAGTCATCTGCATTATTAACATTGCCTTATTATTTCCTGGTTAAAGGTGAGTTTTCTTATCATCCAGACAGGATTCTTTGGGGTTGAGAATATTTGTTGATGGAATAAATGTGAATGAATGAATGGGTGAGTGAATGTCAAGTGGTCCAGACTTCCTCAAGAAGCAGATAGAGCTGGGATGTT
This sequence comes from Glis glis, assembly GCA_004027185.1. NCBI lineage: Eukaryota > Metazoa > Chordata > Mammalia > Rodentia > Gliridae > Glis > Glis glis. Next base: position 36,970 of record PVJS01000914.1, on the reverse strand, counting down.
GAACTTGTGGGGTCAGATAGGATTTTGCTGGCTGTTGGCCATTCAGTTGCCAGGGATTGACAATGCACAGTGGCTCAGGAAGTACAGTAGCTTGGAGGGGACAGTGATAAGTACTGGAGGATTGTTCAATTATGATGCCTGTGGTGAGCATTCCCACCTTCTATGACTTGTTGGAAAGCCACCCCTAGACTCGCCCTTGAACTGGATCAGAGTTAGAAGGATAAGAATAGGCTTTGCTTTTTGCCCAGAGAAAAGTCCTCTATTAAGGCAACCGGAGTAGATTCAGTTCCAAAATTCCACATCCTAATCTGATAAAGTCCAAGATATGTGGGAAGATTAATCGGCCCTACTATTCAGTCTACTAAACTGTAAATGCTCAAAGCCCTATCCTGGGGCTGTTACTATGTTTTCTTCATTTGCTTATGCTTTTCTTTAAGCAAAATCCACAGGCTAGACAGAAATGTACACTCACTATTGTACAACATAAATATATACAGTTTTTAATTGTCAATTTAAATTTTTAAAAAATTTTATATCCACCACAAATCCCCTCTTACTGGCTTGATTTCTCTAGGACACCTAAATTTATTGATTTCTAAATAAGACTAATTTCCTCCATTTTTAGAAATGTGTCTATAATAAGAAAAGAGCCTTATTTATTCAACAGGTATTTCCCATGGACTTACTGTGTGCCAGGCAATGTAAATGTGGGGTGAACAAAACAATTCCTAGTCTTTCCAGTTTAGTTTAGGGGGATGGCTGACATTAAACAAATATTCACACAAGTCATTACTAGAATCAGTGGGTTGGTGGGGGTCTGCCAGGACGCTGACCCTTTATATCCCAGTCCTGGAAGCCTCCCTGCTCATTCCCCTGGGAGTTTTCTCTCTGTCTCTGGGGGCCCTCTTGCCAGCCTTTCTCCATCCACCTATAGCAGAAGGATTCACTATCGTGTGGTGGGATCTGGCAGGAGAGCCTGCTGCAGATGACACTTCCCCTTGGGGGGCTCTAAGATGTCATCTCCCCGGCCCTCGTGTGTTTCCGATGAGTGACAGAGGCCCAGAAAGGGGAGGGAAACCAACCCCGGCTCAAGGGACACCTAATTTATGCCAAGTGCCATCACTCATTATTGGAGTTATTTTCACAATAGCTTCATACTGTAGGATTTATTTTCATCCTCATTTTATGGAAGAGAAAATGGAGGGTTAGCAATATTGAACAATTTACCTAATTTCACACGAGTATCTGAGCTAGGATTGTAACCCTAGTCTAGTGGCAGGGCCAGTGCTGGAATGCTCATGTGTTCAGTGCTCAGCACACGCACGCACACACACACGCACACGCACACGTGCTGCATATATATGTGCATGTAGATATGTACACAATAGATAATATGTATATTGGACAGATACCTGTTCTTTATTAGCCGATTTATTTCTTTTTCCTTTTTTATTTTGGTACTGGTGATTGAACCCTGGGGTGTTCTACTGCCAGACTGCACCCCCACCCTTTTTATTTTTAGTTTTGAAACAGGGTCTTGCTAACTTGCTGAGGGTTTTTGCTAAGTTGTCGAGGCTGTCCTTGAACCTGCAATCCTTCTGTCTCAGCCTCCCAAGTACTAGGATTACAGACGTGTGCCACCACACTTGGCTCGATTTATTCCTTTTTATTTGAGCATAATTTTACTATTTTAAAATAATTATTCTAATTTACTTACAACTTCTTTTAAAAGCATAAAAAAGACCCTGAAAATCTACATAGTAGTTAATTCTGACCAGCACCTTAGCTATATTAAGTTTCCTAGTGTGTAATAGAGTAGATCTATGTTTAAAAATAGACATTAGTCAATCCAGTGTGATTGCATTTTCATGAGGTCAAAGATAGCAACCCCAAAATAACTTCTCTATATCCTATTTACAATCATGTGATCAACGTTCAATAGGTATTTGCCATAATATCTACGGAATTCTAATGTTCTATTTAAAAGAGACTCTGTATCAGGTTTAGGGTGATGAGCTTTGAAGCTTTTAAATCTATTATTTTCTCCCAAGAGGAGGTGAGGAGAAGAGTGACAGGATGGTTTTCAGCTCTTCCTGGAGTCTTGGGATCCACTTGGGGCATAAACCAGGTTATATTGTGTTGAAAAATACCTGATTGGATTTAAAAGACCAGGGTTACCATCCTGGCTGTGGCACTTCCTATCTTAGTGACTTGGGGCAAGCACCTCACCTCTCAGTGCCTTCACCCTGCCTTTCTGGGCCCTCCCTGAGCTGGCCCTGCTAGTCTCAGGCCACTTTGCCTTGTTCGCTGCCCTCCAGCCATGCTGGCTGTGTCCTGCACCTCCAGTCAGCTGTGCCTGATCCTGCACCCAGCCGTTTGCACTTGCTGTTTTCTCTCCCTGGAACGCTGCTTCCCCAAGTCCACTGTTGAAGTTTCAGGGCACGTGTCCCTTTTTCAGGAGGCTTTTCTCCACCACTCTGCCTAATGGGCTTCGTTTACTCCTGTGTGTCCTTCACAGTAAGTCACTGTTTCACATCGCTCCTTGTAGCACCCATCACTACCTGGATTGGTGGTTTTGGTTTATGTATTGTTTATTGGTACCACTAGACTGGAGGCTCCCTGAGGGCAGCATCCTTGCTTCTCTTTTCTGCCTACAAGTAGAAGACGTGTCTGATACACAGCAGGTACGTGAGAAGTGATTGTTGAATGAATAGGTGATCAGACTTCCCCATAACATTTCATCCCCAGAGTCTCATCTTGTTCTCTTTGATTAATGTCACTCATATAGCACCCTCCTCCTCATGAATCATCTTGTTGTCTAGAGGTCAGCATTGTAAGAGAATTGAGAAGTGGTCATTGAATTTGGCAAAACGAAACTCAACAGGGAGAAAGAGATTAATTACTTAAAGTGAAAACACCTTTGAGAGTTAATAGTTTAAACTTATCTGTTTTAGATTGGACTTACTTTTGAACAGATCCTTTCCAATACAGGATCTAGAATCCTGTCCTGGGAGAAGGGGGCACTAGAAAGTGGGTGCTCATAAGAGGAGTAAGTGGTACCCAAAGCAGACTTGGTTTATCTTGCTTACAGAACTGAGCCTAGGATATCACCCACGGCACTGCAGAAAACACCCTCTCCAGAGTCTTAGCCTCAGTCCCAGATAGAAAACTCCCAGAGGGAGTGACATTCTTACTTCCTTGACTCCTTAGAGAACCCACGGTACAAAAGGGAAGAGGTAACATATACAAATTAGCAGTGTTGACATATGAACTAAAACTGCCTGCTAACCAAATGTGGAGTTAAATGGATTGGCTGATAGAATTAAGATTCCTGCTTCATTTACATACTTGACCTTTTGGAATAAATCCTAGTGGAGCCCCTGGACACCAACTTAGGTTGGCAGAGAGATGGAGGGTAATGTGGCCACTGTGCCTGAGTAACAAAGGCAGAGAGATAACTCTCAGCATCAGAAGACCAGGGCCTAGCTGGGTGTGGTAGCGCATGCCTGTAATCCTAGTACTTGGGAGGCTGAGACCAGAGGATCGCAGGTTGGAGGCCATGTTCTGACATGGTAACTTAATGAGACCCCAGTTCAAAATAAAAAATAAAATAGGGCCGGGGTCTAGCTCAGAGTTAGAATGCCCCTGAGTTCAATCCTCAGTACCACATAAACACACATGCCAAATAAATAAATAAATAAATAAAAAGAAAACCAGGGCCTTATCATTTACATAACTTATTGGAATCCATGGCCTACTTTATCTTAGAGAAAAATGGCAAGACATGGCAACTGCTTCTTAGATTTTCCTATTTCTTTCTGCTCCAGTTCATACTTGCTGCTCAACTTGCCAGAGTTTCTACCTGTCAAGCCCATAAGTTTTCTAAGACTGCACTTGTAAAGTTTAACAATTTAGAATCATGAATTCAGAAATCCAGGCTTCAGTAACAATACTGCCACTGAACAGATTTCAATCTGCCAGTAAAGCCTTATGTGAAAGTTATCTTCTCTAGGTGTGGGGTGCACCTTGGCTTCCAGAGTTTTGTCAGTTAAGGTTTTGAGTTGTAAGAGATGTTAACTGTAAGAGAAGCAGAAAATGATTTGGCAACTCATAGAATCATGGGAAGGGTAGAAAATAGCTAGGAACAAGCCCTCAAACCAAGCCCCCAAACTGGTCCGATGAATTATAACTCAATTATAAAAAGACAACCCAATTTAAAAATGGTCAAAAGATCATTTTAGACAACTTTCCAAAGAAAATGTACAGATGTCCAATGAGCACAAGAAAAGATGCTCAATGTCATTAGTTATCAGGGTAATGCAAATTAAAACCAGAAGACAATACCATTTCATACCTTCAGGGATGGCAATCATTAAAAAGTCAGATAATAACAAGTGTTGGTGAGGGTGTGGGAAAATCAGAATTCTCATACAGTGCTGGTGGGAATATAGAATGTTGTAGCCACTTTAGAAAAGCCTGGAATTTCCTCAAACAGTTAAATATAGAGTTACTCTATGACCCAGCAATTCTGCTCCTAGGAGATGTTCACTGTTCTAGCGTGGACTTTCCATTTCACAATAAAAACAAACAACTAGAAGCTCGACACAGCCTGTCTTACGCACCTTGATATCTCTGTTTTGGGGTTTCCAAGCTCCATTGAAATCCCTTCACTGTCTGTTCGCTATTATCAGAAAGTTAATTCCTTCTAACTCTTCTAGTTTATATTCCCAGGCCCATCCTCCTTTGGAGAATTGTGTTCCAACTCACAGGGTGGGCTACTACATGGTTTATATACAGCCCTGGCCAAGGGAAGAAAGGAGACTCAAGTAATGATGATTCTGTTCTCTGGTAACTTGGAAATGGAGATACAGGTTCTATTTAGTCAAATTGTGAAGAGAGGGGTTTGGCTATTTGGGAGACTGAGGCAGGAGGATTGCAAGTTGGAGGCCAGCCTCAGTAACTTAGACCTTATCTCAAAATAGAAGGGGCTGGGGGTGTAGCTCATTGGTAGAGCACCCTGGGTTCAATCCCTAGTAACACACACACACACACACACACACACACATACACATACACACACACACACACGCACACACACACGTTTGGGGGACAGGTCTCAATTTCTTGGGAAATTTATCCCACTTTATTTTGGTCTTTCAGCAATATCTTGTGGTATATTTGTTTTTGTGGTATATTTTTTGGTTTTTATCTTTGAAAATTATTGGTTAAATTTTCTATTAGTAAAAAATTCTAAATGTATACTGTAAACTGTTCAATATGTGGTAAGAAAGAACATTAGAGCCAGGCATGGTGGCACACACCTGTAATCCCAGTACATGGAAAGCTGAGACAGGAGGATCACCTCCTGAGACAGGAGGTTAGAGACCAACCTCAGCAACTTAGAGAGACTCTCAGCAACCTAGCAAGACCCTGTTTCAAAATAAAAAATAAAATATGACTTGGAGTCTAGCTCAGAAGTGGAATAGCCTTGGGTTCAAAAAAAGAACATTAGCTAAAGTTGCTGGGCATAATTTGGTGCCTGAGATGGTGTCTAGGAAAAAAAGTTATTTAATATTAAATAAAAAATATCTGTCGAGACAGAGAGCCCAGAGCACAGAAGGCGAGGGGAGACGGCTGCACACATAGGGAAGGGCAGGATCCCCACCATGGCCTGAATGCAGGCTCACACTCAAGAGTGTTCCTAAAACCTTGAAGCAGCCCTCCCGATACAGTGTACCTACAAGGCCCAGGAGTCAGTGAGCACCCAGTTGTCAAAGGGTCTGTTTGATCTGGTCCTATCACCCAGGGAAAGCTCCATCCTTCTTCAAAGTAAGTCAAACCAGTAACCAGGGACTAGGTTGCATTGCTTTCCCCACCCCTGTCTTTTTCTTCTCTGGAACACAGAGATTAAAAGAAGGAAAAGCAATAAAATACCTTTCCTGAAACCCCAGAGCCTCTTCTTTTGTTCTTGGTTTAGCCCTTAATCTCCTTGGGAAATAATTTTCTGTTACAAATAAAAACTAGAAACTCCAAGACAATTCTGTAGACTCTGAGATTTAGGGCAATATTTGAGGATAGTCAATGATGATGAGGAGAGAAAGCGAGGGAGCTCAAGAGAGGATATTTGAATATTTGCAGAGAGAAGAGAAAAGAAGTCACCCTGACATACACAGAGAGTCGCTCCCTTGATTCCTCATGATTTTCCTGTTTCCCATTCCCTGAGAGGCCTGGACAGACCCTTGGCCCTTGGATTCTAAGAGAAGTCTCTTTTGCCTTGATGGGTGAATGAATAAATGCGTGAATAAAGAATCATGAGAAAATGCATCCATTTTTCTTATTATACTTTTTCAGAGGTAATAATTGTTAATGAGGTGCCTTTTGCTTCAATTATGACCTTATATAAATTAAAGTGGGTTTGTAACTCTTCAGAGTTTGGATTTCACAATGTTAATTCAACAGAGGAAGGGAAAAGGGAGAGAACAAACATATGGAACATTTGTCATTTGCCAAGTGCAACTTATGACGGGGTTATGTCCTGATAAACCCACTGCAAGTTGAAAATATCGCAAGTCAAAATGCATTTCATGTGCCTCGCCCCCTGAACATCACAGCTTAGCAACACAGTACCCTGGAGAGTGTCAGTTGTTAACCCTCATGGTAGCGTGGCTGACTGGAGGGTGTTGCTGCTCACTGCCACTGCCCGGCATCATGAGAGAGTCTTAGATCACATATTGCTGGCCCAGGAAAAGATGTGGCTTTTCTACCATAAAAAAAAGTCAAAAAATTTTAAGTCAAACCATCATAACCTGGGAACCATCTGTATTGTATGAGGTTTTTGGCCCATGTTGTTTCAACACAGCTGCCTGTTTAACTGACGATGACCTTTGAGCTCAGGGAAGAGAAGTAATTTGCTTACACTCACACAGTGTCTCAGTCTGTTTGTGCTGCTATTACAAAACACCTGAGTCTGGGTAAGTTATAAACAATGGAAATGTATTGCTCTGGAGTCAGGGAAGTCTAAGGTCAAGGTGCCACGAAAGACTGCACCTTCCTGATGAGTGCCCATGTAATGGAAGGAGCAAGAAGGCCTCGGGCACTCCCTTCAAGCTCTGTTTTTCAGGTGACTGATCCCATTCACAAGGGCTTCCTCAGCTCCTAAAGGCCCACTTCTCAATACCATCACACTGGTGATTAATTTTCAACATATGAATACTGGAGGACACATTCAGACCATAGCACACAGCTGTCAATAGTGAAGCCAAGATTTAAACCCAGGCCTCTCTGAGGTGAAAAATGCTACCACTGTTACATGGTAAACATGCTCTGTTACATGGAAACTGTTACATGTAAACACTGTTACATGGAAAAATGCTCTGAGGTGAAAAATGTCTACCACTGTTACATGGAGTCTCAATGCCGTGAACACAGTGGTATATGCTAAGATAGGGAGACATCATTGCTGTCTTAAGAAACTTATTGTTAAGTAGAAGATACATGGTAAATACGAATGCAATAATGTAAAGCAGCATTTAATAAACACTGTGGTTGAATTATCATAGAACGACTCTGCCAGCTTAGGATTCCAGTAAGTCTCAAGTGTTGTAGTTCATAGAATGCAGTGAGCTTGCTAAGAGCCAGCTCAATCACACTTAGATTTTCTGAAAACAGTTATCAAGCCAGAGCTCACATGGTCTCCAGTGGGGACAAGAACCTGAGTAGGAATGGAAGGCCTTTGTATACACCACCAATAGCAATGAAAGTTAATTCACTTTTCTGAGGGGAAAACTGGAAATATGTTTAAAAAGCCTGAGATTACTTGCTTTTGACCCTCAAATTCTACTTCCTAAGGTATTACACTAAGAAAGCAAAGGTGCAGAAAGATGCATCTATACAGATGTTTGTCAGAGCATTTTTTTATTATAGCAAAAACTTAGAAACAGTCTAAATATTTAATAACAGGTTATTGGGTAAATAAAGTGTCTGATAATATGACAGAATGCTATGTTAATAAAATACGAAGTTGTAGACTACAGTTCTCAAAGTACAGTTCTCTTTAAAAGCTCCCACAAGGCCCAAACTACGTTCACAGTAATACGAAGACCTTCATTCACGGTTTCCACTTTATCTTCTCATGAGTGCATAGAGTATGAAAGTTCATTGATTATTTTTCATATTCCACATTGCTACTAATCTTTAAAAAACTACGACTTTGCAAGTTTCGGTGTATCATAAAGACAACACCCACTACCTGAAAATTACTCGTCCCTTTTCAACTGCGTGTCTGTGTGAGCCTAGTTTTTCTTTATGTATTTCCACTATTAGAACATGTCTACGTTTTGAGTGCAGATGTAGATAAGAGAATTCAGTTGTCTTGTTGCACCAACATTGAAAAGACTAGCGAAAACATAAAATAATGCCACTCTTCTCACTAAATGTTTTTGTTTGTATGTTTTGGAAAATGGAATTGCTTTTTGTAAAATATGTTATTGGTGTTGACATACAGTAGGTTACTATTTTTATATTTATTTTGTGGTGCTGGGAATCAAACCCAGCGGTGCTCTACCACTGAGCTTCATCCTCAGCCCTATTTATTTTGAAACAGAGTCTCGCTAAGTTGCCCAGGCTGGCCTTGAACTTGTGTTCCTTCTGTCTCAGCCTCCCAAGTACTGGAATTACAGGTGTGCACGTCACTGTGCCCTGCTATTATTGTTTATTTTTAGATGAATTAATAAAATTTAAAATTTCTGTTTTAGTTTCTAATATTATAAATATTGATAAATACAACCCACGTAAGCAGAAGCTTTTTGAGGTCCTCAATAATTTTTAAGAGTATAAAGTAAGCCCGGCCTGGTAGTGCATGCCTGTAATTCTAATAGTTGGGAGACTGAAGCAGGAGGATCCCAGGATCGAAGCCAGTCTCCACAATTTAGCAAGACCATCAGGAACTTAGCAAGATCTTATTTCAAAATATAAAATAATAAGGGCCAGGGGTGTAGTTCATAGGTAGAATGCCCCTGGGTTCAACC
>PVJS01000914.1:0-27844 GCA_004027185.1 Glis glis | reverse complement strand
ATATTAAAAGTGGTCATCTTTGATTGTTAGAATCACTGATTATTTTTATTTTGTGTGCTTTTCTGTTTTCCCACATATTCTACAGTGTAATTTATATTTGGCAATTAGGAAAAAATCTTTATTTTAAAGATAGGACCTAAAAATCTTAAACTTTGACCTGAGTTCAACTGATGAATAGGGGAAACGTATCAGCAAGGGGTGCTCATGCTTTTACAAACATTTCACTGGATTGAATAGATTACTTTTATTGATTTTTTATGACTTTTTCTTTTGTGGGTGATTAATAAGAGAATAGTATGGAAATTTATCTTAATTTTTAGAACTGCTACAGAGATCTAAGTGCTTTAAAGCCTTGGAAGAATGATTTTGGGAATGCAAAGTTTTATAAAAATCCCATTTATCTCAACACAGTCTTCCATAAAAGTGAATTAAACTATTGGATCTGTTGTGTGGACTTCCAATTTTGAAATTTTATAAGAGATACAAGCAAGTTATTTTCTAGTCTATCAACAGGGGTTTTATTTAATTTCTTTTTTCTTTTTCCTTCTGGAGTTTAGGAGACTTTCACTTATGAGTTTGGTTTGATTGTCTGTGTTATGTTACAGGTAATAGGTCTCTTGTTTTTCCTAGTGGTGGTGTTTGAACCTAATGATGGGATTGTCTGTTGGATCTTCCGGACGCTCCTCACCTAATAACAGTATGGAAAACAGGAATCTCTGCAACCAACCTACTATAGCAGAATTAGACGAAAGTGTAATAACCACTTAAAGGTGGTAAAAAGAGAGTAAGAATTTAAAAAGCATAGAAAATTGCTTGGGAGTTGGAGAGGGGAGATTCACAGTTTAGTTGTCAATACAGATTTTGTAAATTGTGTTCCCAAGAGATGACTCTTTCAGGTTACAATTCTCCTCCAGTGTTAAGGCCAGATTGGAGAGGGAAATTAACTACTTTTAGAAAAATGAAATTTTTTATACACTCTTTGTAGATCATTAGTTTGAGAGTAAAGAAAAATGGGGGCTGGGAAGCTTTCTAAACATTTTATGTATGTACAAAAGAATACACTTTCTATTACTGCACTTGCAGAAAACACAATGGTGTTAATGAGTTATTATCCAGAGCTGATCTAGCAGAAAATATCCAAGTAGTTGTCGGTAACTCTAATATCATGATTAATTGTCCTTGATGGGTTATTGGCAGCATTAGTTTTGGGAATAGAAAAAAAATTTAGAAGAGCACTTGGAAATTAAAGAGAAGGGGTGTGGTTGTCGATCAATCAGAATTTTCAGTGTACCCCCCTTCCCTCTGCACTCCTCTGCAAGTAGCACAGAGGGCCCTGAGGGATGTTTTTCCCATTCCTGGAGGATGCCCGCTCTGACTCTAGTGGAATCTCTCAGGTTTATCCAAACAGGCCCAGGAGAGCCAACCCATGGCCACCCAAGTTATTCTGCTGCCACCAAGCAAACGGGTCTTCCTTCCTGAAGCTCCAAGACAAAGATGCATTTCATCCACCCTGGCCCATCTCAGCAGCATCTGCTGCAGTGAGGACTTGGTGGCTTTTTATTTCCCCTTTAAAAAGTGATAGAGAAAAGAAAAATGTTACCATATACTGTACTATGTATACAGACAAACCCTGATTCCATTTAATACACGAGCTGGGTTTTATTTTTAAATATATTATTATTTTGAAGGCCACAACGTAGGGACTCTTTGTTGCAAACTTAGCAAGAAAAATTGCTGGAGGGCCACCAAGGAAATCTCACCAGATTTCTCCTGCTTTTTTGGACCAATTAATGCTCATACCTCATGCTCTTAGGGAGTTATAATTGTAGGTTTAAAAAAAAAAGTCAGCAAAACAGCCAGGGAGAAGTCTAGCCTGGCTTACTGATTTATTTTAAAAAGATCCCAACCTGACATATTCTATTCAGATGAAGTGCTCTGTCTCTTAGTAACCACCACTCAACATTCACAGGAATTTGACAGCAGGGACTGGTGGGGACAGATCCTGCTCTGTGCTAATACTCAGTAGCTGTTGAAGAATTCCAGTGCTAAACAGTTAAGCCTGCCTGTGTTTAACTCCTGGGCTGGGAATCCCAGAACACGAATATTCTTATGGTTTTTCATTTACATCCTCAGCCAAGGCGGTGTTGCCCATATCTGACAGTCCTTTCTCACTCTTGGGTATACCTATCCAGTGGTTCTTGTCTATCTAGTACAGGTCTGAAAACATTTTTGATGTCATGACTGGGGATGAGGTACTACTGGCATCTAGTGAATAGAGACCAGGGGTACTAGTAAACACCCTCAGCACACAGGACAGCCCCCACAACGAATAATTATGTAGCTCAAAGTATAATAGTACCTCTATTGGGGGACCCCAGCTTACAAGATCACATTTAATTGAGTTGCCCACATTTTGGTCTGAAGGTCACTAAGCTACAAACCAGCCCTGTCGGACCGTAGTATGGTGCATTTATTTTGGTTCTCTGGACCTGGTCCCTTTTTGTCTTTAGTTTTCAGTAATAGTGCACAATTTGATGGACACATTCTCATGGTTTTCTCTGGTAAATTCAGATGTTTGCCTGCACTATAGTAATTGAATCATGGCCCCGGCTCATGGCCAGACCCTGAAGAGATACTCCCAAAGTATTTATAAGTTAATTGTTCATGCTGAAATCCAAATTACTCTTTTAACTCTGGATGGTTAAGTGATTTCTATAATTCCAGAATTCTGGATGGGCCATATTAATACCTTTATCCACTACAAGTAGACATTTCTACTTGAAATAAGTGGGGAATTTATGCATGTGGCCTACATGCAGTGTTTTGGTTGGGAGGAGTTGGGAGGAAAGAAGCCAGCCACTATTTTGAAACCTCCTACTTTCAAATGGGTCACTTCTTCATCTGGTTCTGCTTTTTGGGCCAATTAGCCTTCAGACTTCATGATCTTATGGAGTTATAATTGTAGTTTTTTGTTTTTTAACGTCAGTGGAACAGCTGGGGTGAAGTCTATCTCTAGTACTTGGATAGAGATGGGGTGGTGGTAATTAAAGGAGACTTTGTCTATGTTAGATTACTTTTTTTTTTTCCCTGAGGTACTGGGGATTGAACCTAGGGTCTTACACATGCCAGGCAAACATTCTAATCACTGAGCTACATTCACAGCCCCTAGATTTCTTTTTTATAACAAGAATATTTTCATTTACTTGTGTAATTAAAATGAAAGTTGCTTTCTGTGCCAAGGTCAGGCTCAGGTCTGAGACACTCAAGGACTCAAGTTACCTCAGCTATTAGTGACAACCAGGATATGTGGAGCCCATCATTGACTAATTATCAGGACTGTCAAAAGCCCTGGGAAAGACGGGGTGATAGGTACTTTCCAACCGGCGTGGAGTCTGGAGTAGCATTTGGAAGCATGTGCATAATGCAAGCATTATGTACTGGGTCCTGTGACTTTCAAGACGATTACAGACTTGCTGAGGTGTCTCAAAGCATACCGAGACACGCCATATGGTTTCACACCTTCCTCCTTTGGAACATGTTGTTCCTTTTACCTGAATTGCCTCCAACCACCTGCAACCTAATCCTCCTGGAAAACTCATTTTTATCTTGTAAAACCTTACATTGGCCTTTAATTCTCTTATACTCTGTGGTTATATTTCAGACTCTTCCTCTAACACGTGTTTTCACACAGCCTGCCCCATTTGATCCCAAAGTTTAAAAATCACATCCTCTGTAGCACCTCTTGCACATGCTTTCTGCTGAAGCATGTATCCCATTATATTGCAATGATCTGTTTGCAGATATATCTCTGTGTGAGCCTCAGAGTTCCTGGAAGGTGGGAACCATGTTATTCCTCTGTTCCTATTCCCATTACTTTGCACATTAAGGTACTTACTAGAACTTAAAAACAGAACTTCTATTATTTATTTGCCCAGGCTCAGCTTTTATTTTTGCTTTTTTAATTTACAAAATGTTATTGATTAAATGGGTTATCTCTGGTAATGGCATAGAGATAGATGTGGTAATTAGGGGAGACTTTGCCTAGCTACGTTAGATTACTTTTTTATGATAAGAATGTTTTAATTTGCTTGTGTTACTAAAATTAAAAGTTATATGTGTGCACACATATGTAACATATATGCCTTTTAGTTATATATAACTAAATATATAACTATAAATATATAACTATATATATATTTTCTGTTCCAAGGAATACAGATCTTTAATTGGGGTGAAATGTTTAATAGTGACAGAGATGTGTAATAATTAGGGTTTGTATTAGATAAGGTAGCACCAGCTGCTATAACAAACCGATTCAATCTCAGTGAATTGATGTAATGAGTTTCTCTCTAGCTCACTTTAAAATCCAGTTCACAGTTGGGCAGCTCTTCTCCAATCAACAACTCAGGACCAAGGCATCTTCCCCTGTGTGGCCCTGCCATCGTCAGCATGTGGTATTTAAAGCTGCTGTGTTTTAAGCTGTGTACAGGGCAAACTACGGAGGCTCATGTGTGGGAGATGTTTCTGATCTATGCCTAGACCCAGGATACATTGCTAGTACTCACTTTCCATTGGCTAGATCTTGGTCACGTGGCCATCACCTGGCGACACCTAACTCAGGGGAGGCTGGGAAGTGTAGACTATCTGCAAGCCCAGAAGAAGAGAAATGAGTGTGGTGATAAGCTAACCATCTCTAATAATGGGCAAAACCCACTCAGTATATACCAAATAGAAAATGGAATGTATCAGAGGAATTTTAAGGAGCTCACAGAATGAACATTAGACTGGAGGAATGCTGGGTGGGGCATGTGGTGGCACATGAGCCCTGGGAGCCATGGCTTTTCAGCCTTTGACTCATTCTGCTTAAGATTCAAATCCATGATTGGAGTAGGACAGGGGAAGCAGAGAGCCTACCACCGCATCAGCCTCAGTGGCTGCCCATCCCTGAGCTACTGGAAAATGGCAGGACTGATGGCCCAGTGGCTTACGTCACTTAGAATAAAATCCCAGCTCTCCAACAAGCCCAGGTAAACTGGCTGCCAGCTACCCTCTGACCTCATTTCTTTTTGCTTTCTCTCCCTTGCAAGCACAGCCTTGTCTCAGTGCTGTGAATGTTGTTGCTTGCTCTTTTCTTCATGGTTACTCTCTCACTTCCCTCATGGCTCTGCTCAAATATCTCTTTATTTGAGAGGTGGAGAGGTCTTCTTTGATCACCGTATGTAATATAGCACCTCCATGCATAGCCATCACATCCTAGCCTATTCATTCCATTGGATTTTCTTCATAGCACATATCTTATTTTTTTGAAAATTTATTTTTATGCCTTTTTTGGTGAAATATAATTATACATCATAGTGAGATTAAAAGTGATACAGACATACATGCACACATCACTTGGTGTATTTCCTTCTGTATCATAGAGCATATCTTCAATTTCACTAGAATTTAAGCAACACAAGAGCTTTGTTTTGTTGGCTCCTGTATCCTTATTGCCTAGAACAGAGTTCGATATGTGTTAAAATTTGTTGAATAAATCAACTAGTAAATTTATGGGTAAAAGGAAATAATATATGTAAAGGCATTTTGAAAAATCATTAAGTACAATTATAACTTATTATTGCTGAAAACAGACACCTGGTTAGTTTCAGAGCACTGGAATCCACATTCCCTTTACTCCTGTTAGCAGATGGTGACAGAGGCAGCTGCAGGGTTATCATGGCCCGAGGATAAAGTGATGTAAGGCATTTCTTTAAAGAATACCAAATATGATCGTTTTGCATACTCCAAATTGTCAACCTTATTCCTACCAACTCACAGATGCTGTTGCAGCATATATAAAATTTTTTATCACTGACCATGGGTATGCACCTTCAAAATTGATCAGTGGTACTTATGAGGCATTTCCAACCACCATATTTCTGGAGTTCTTAAGGCTTGTGCAAGTAAAGATGTGGCTATGAGCTTCATCAGTATGTGATCAGGGCATTGATGAGTTCTGACTGGTGGATTTCTTAGTCTGTTTGGTTCATGCATCAGTTTTTGGTGGGTACTCACAAGCACATAGATTATCTATCATATCTGTTCTTGCTGTCAAGGGATATCCTTCAAGTCCTACCAGATGCTGTACCTGTGGGCATTTATTTATGTTGGGATTTGGCAAGTAGAATTACTACACAACACCCCCTTTTTCTTGTCTAAGTTCTGAAACAACTGATAGATAAATCAAAGGAATGGTAGACAGAGATAAAAATATCAACTTTATGACTGGTAAAGCTGATATCGGAGAATGTGGCTTAGGTATATAGGACAACAATATGCTTCCTAATACCAAGTCTCAGAAATGGACTGATTTATACACCCAGTCACAGGCAGAACCATAGGCCTCTCCTCATATACTTCACAGCGCAAGTCAACTGGGGAAAAGTGATAAGGAGAAGCTTATGCTAACAGATGTCTTTCTACATGAGAGAGAACATCTGGAATGAGAAATTAGCATCCCAAGTAATTATTTTAAGTAAATTGCTATCATGTGTTTTAAGGGATTTTATAGATATGTTCCTTTAAAAAAGCTAAAGAGATGTGAATCACCATATCACATAGTCTATTCCTATACTCTTGTATAGATAAAGCAGGAAAATGTTCACACACAACAACTGAGTGTTCTCAAGTTAAGCTGGGAGGATGCTGTTGTGTCTAGCGATGCTCCTGTATAGATGAGGGCTCAGGCAGGCACCCAGTTTGCTTTACTGCGGAGCTGCCTCTAGTGGCATCATCCAAATACATCCTAGATTTCAGAAGAATGAAATAGGACAAAATTAATTTTGTTTCTAACAAATCTATAGCTCATACTGAATTGGTTAATTTAAAGTGAACTCCTAAGACCTTTTAAAGAATCTGCACTTAATAGTAATCCTGCCATAAGATAGAATGGCCAACACAGCGCCTGGCATGTCATTTAATAGTAATCCTGCCATAAGATAGAATGGCCAACACAGCGCCTGGCATGTCATTTAATAGTAATCCTGCCATAAGATAGAATGGCCAACACAGCGCCTAGCATATCATTTAATAGTAATCCTGCCATAAGATAGGATGGCCAACACAGCGCCTAGCATGTCATTTGAGCTTAAATACTTGGTGAATGGGTAAGTCGACTTTGGGCTTCAATCTGAAGTCAGTCGAAATCCATGGTGATTGAAGAAATCTTGTAGTTTCACCTGAAACAGAAACTGTACAGGGGTAAGCACTAATGAATGGAAACTAGCAATGTAAGGAGAGAGTAATGTAAGTACTTCAACCACTTTTTACTAAACCTAATTGGTTGGAGTAACCAAAGCTCTCTGCTTTCTCTGCAGAATAGACTGATGCCTAAGGAAAGCTGACTAATTCAGTCAGCACGTTACTCTCTAAGAACTCCCATTATTTTTGCAAGGGGTCAGTTGTGATTGTTCCTGGATCTTTTTATACTAGTTGTATTCATTATTGTTACACGATTTAACTAAATATCACTTTAAGCTGATGAAATGTGAACACAAAAGTGAAAGAGCTATTGTTCCTCTGAAAATAAAGTTGAATGTTTTGTAAACTTTCATAAAAGAAGAATCTATTAAAAAACCCCACTAAATGACATGCTGCCTGCTCACAGTAAGCAAGCTGGGCTCTATGTAAAAAGAGCTCTGGAGTAGAGTGGCAAATGCCATAGGAGGAGACGAATTAAGATTCCAGAAGTTCAGAGGAGGAAAATTACTTTGACTTGCAGAATCAGTGATGGTTACATGGAGAAGTTGATATATGAGCTGGTCTCTAAGGAAAGAAACAATAATATGTACAGGGATTATTCATTCCATAGATGTAAGCAAAGGCACACAGTATAAGGCCTGTGTTTGGCTGGGTCATAGAATTTATGAAGGGGAACATCCCTAACTTCCAGGCTTCTGAAATATCTAGTCACTGTGAAAGTAAGATACTTATTCTTTCCATCTACAATGAACCTGAATGGTGTCTGGTATATCTACAAAATGAGAACTTTCTATTATGGCCTAATGATGCTGTAGAATAATTTTTTCATTTGTGGTTTCATAGACTTTTTTCTTATCTTCCTAATGGCTTATAAACTCTTTTTAATCATAACTATTTTATATCTCTTTTGTTTGGCAATGCATATGATATTTTTCTGCTAAGGAAATGGATATTAAATTGATTCTTGGCAAAATATTAATTGTAGAGTTACTACTTATGTTTTTAAGAACACCTTTTTTTAAAAGACCCACATAAAACTCCAACAATTTGTATTATAAACTTAAAAGTAAGCCTGGTATTTTATGCTTTAAAGTATATCTTTCAAAACCTGTAATATAAGTAGGATCATATATAACTTCCCCATTGTTATGTTGTAAAAATTGATATTTAATGCATTTAAAAAGATTTAGTTGGAAAAAACTGCCCATTACTTTCTCTTGTTTGATGCACTTCTGTTAGTACACTGTGACTGAGAGTAGAATTAGTCACAATGCAAATCTAATGTATTATTCATAATTATATTCCTATAAAGAACCTTAATGTTACTTTAACTGCTGTTCAGAGAAAAGAACTACCAGTTCCTAGAATATAAATCTTGATCCCAATAGAAATAAAATATGATAGTTATAAGTCTTAACATTTGATTAAAAAATAGTTTGAGACCCATTTCACTTTTTTTCAGAAGTGTAGTTTTTTTTAAAGGAATGAATAAGAGTATAATTCAAAACAAAGATATTGATGATGAGAGGAGAGGATTTATTATTTTGGTAGCTCCACTTTGATGACTAGCTATTTCTCTCTTAAAATTTTCAATTTGGACATGTGTATTCACTCTCTCTTGTTTCCTCATTTATAAAGTGAGAAATATAAAACTACAAGCTTTTTAAATCATGATTCTTAATACTTGATTTTCAATAACTTAATAGTCCCTATGAGCTAACGTGAAATTAAGAAAAAGAGACAGAAGTTGTTCCTAGGAAAAGTGCTCAGGAATGAATGTGAAGCATAGGGATTTTTGACACAATCATCATAGTCCAAACCTGATCCTTCATTTTGGAATGTCAGAAATTATATTTTAAGTATATTTTATAAAATTCATCATTTGAGAACTGATTTAGACTAATATTACTCACAAAAATAAGTATAGAAAATAGAATATTAGTTTAATAGTTGGAGATAAGACTATCTGGACACACAGTACAAATATAAGTTAGTTTATTTAGGAAAACTTAGACATGGAGTAGTAGAACACACCCAATCCTTTAAGCTCTCGTCTCATAAAGAGTAATGCTTATTGGGGGCATAGCTGAACTGCTATAGGAAGGGAAGGGCTTCTGTAGAGGAGTGATGTTCATGTAATACTTAACTTATTTATAGGGATGGGGACATGGAAAGAAAAGACAAGACTAAGAACTTTGTCATAGAACTGGAAACAGTTAAAACAATGGAAATTCTAGAACTGAAAAATATAATAACAAAAATTGTACATTTGATGATTTTAGAAAGCAGTTTAGATACAGTTGAATACAGATATAGCATACTGGATGACGGATTAGATGAAACAACCAAAGAAAGCACAGGTAGGATATAGTGAGAAGTTCTAATTTATGAAAAATTGGAATCTCAGAAGAAAAGAGAGGCAATGGGGCAGGAACAGTATTTGAATAGAGGGAATGATTGAGAATATCTCAAAACTGATGAAAGATATTAATCTACTGATTCAAGAAACCATATAAACTGTAAGTAGAATAAGATACTTAAGCACATGAGCATAACTTCTGAAAACTAAAGACAACAATTAAATTTCCAAAATAGTTGGGGGTTAGTAGAGGAAAAAGTTCAGGTTATCTCAAAAAAAGCAATTACACTGTCAGTTAACTTATAAATTGAAACAATGGATGACAAAAAATGATGGTATGATTATTATATACATATATAAATTATATATATATTTCCCCCAGAGGCATAGAGGTTTGTTTAGAAAAGCAAGAAATACATATTCAGGAAGAATCCAGGCCATCTCCAGAGTGAGAGAGACGCCAGAATATTTTTAAAGTGCTGAGAGAAAATACCTAACAATCTTGAATTTTTTTATTACTCCAATTTTTTTTCAAGAATGAAGATATAAAAGACTTTTAATAGAAAAACTAGCCAGGCATGGTGGCACACGCTTGTAATCCCAGTACTTTGGGAGGCGGAGACCGGAGGATCCGGGTTCGTGGCCAGCCTCAGCTCTCTCTCTCTCTCTCTCTCCCTGTCTCTCTCTCTCTCTCTCTCTCTCTCTCTCCTTAGTGAGGCCCTCCACAACTTCGTGAGACCCGGTTTCAAAATAAAGTATAAAAAATAGGGCCGGGGGCGTAGCGCGGAGGTAGAACGCCCCTGCGTTCAATCCCCGTACCGCAAAAAAAAAAAAAAGAAAAACCAGTGACAGTTTGTTACCAGAAAATTTATACCAGAAGAAATACTAAAGGGAATTCTTCAGGGAAGAGGAAAATGATTCCAGATAAAATCTCAGAGAAGCAGGAAGGAATAAAGCACAATAAAAAGTTTGGTATCTAGGTAAACCTAAGTCAATATTGATAATTTAAAACAGTAAAAGTAAATTATGTTTTGTGAAACTTAAAATCATTTATAGACTTAAAATATATACTTATAATGTCATGTAAATTGAAATTAAAGTAATTCATGGTACTTGTATTGTCTGGAAAGAAGTAAAAATGCAAATTTATGTTAGACATTAATGAGTCAAGGATGCATATTGTAATTTCTAGGACCATTTACTAAAAGAACAGTAAAAGAGAATGTAACTGACAAACTTATAAAGGGGGAAATGGAATAATAAAAAATATTTAATCCAAAATAAGAAAAGGAAGAAGAGAAAAAGGAACATAAAATAGGTAGTTCAAGTAGGAAACAAAAAGATAAGGTAGGAAATTTAACTCCAAATATGTTGGCAATTATATTAAGTTTAAATGGATTAAATGCCCCATTTGAATTGTCAGTTTTTTTTTTTTTGTGGTACTGGGGACGGAACCCAGGGGCATTCTACTTCTGAGCTACACCCCAGCCCCATTTTTTATTCTTTATTTTGAAACAAGGTCTCACTAGTTGCGGAGGGCCTCACTAAGTAGCTGAGGCTGGCCGCTAACCTGTGATCCTCAGGTCTCAGCCTCCCAAGTACTGGGATTACAAGCGTGCGCCACCACGCCTGGCTTGAATTGTCAGATTTTTAAAATAATTATATCTGCCTATAACAGACACATCTAAAATATAAAGACATATAAAGGGTAAAAGTAAATATAAAGAGAAGATATACTATTCAAACATTAGCCCAAAGATAGCTGGTATATACTTTTATTAATAATGAAAGCAAGGCCGGGCGTGGTGGCGCACGCTTGTAATCCCAGTACTTTGGGAGGCGGAGACCGGAGGATCCTGGTTCGTGGCCAGCCTCAGCTCTCTCTCTCTCTCTCTCTCTCTGTTTCTCTCTCTCTCTCTCTGTTTCTCTCTCTCTCTACTTAGTGAGGCCCTCCACAACTTCATGAGACCCGGTTTCAAAATAAAGTATAAAAAATAGGGCCGGGGCTGTAGCGCGGAGATAGAACGCCCCTGGGTTCAATCCCCGGTACCGCAAAAAAAAAAAAAAAAAAGAAAATAATGAAAGCAAGCTGGGTGTGATGGTGCATGCCTATAATCCCAGTACTTGGAAGGCTGAAATAGGAGGACAGCAGGTTTGAGGGCCACCTCAGCAATTTAGGGAGATTCTCAGCAATTTAGTGAAACCCTGTTTTAAAATAAAAAGGGCTGGGGTTGTAGCTCAGAGGTAGAATGCCCCTGGGTTCAATCCCCAGTACCAAAACAAAAAACAAAATATAATCAAATCAAAGCTTTATTACTATCAATATTTTGATACTTCAGGCAAAAAAATCATTATTTTAGAAATAAAAGGATGTTTTATTGTGATTAAAAGTTAAAATTTCCAGGATGATATAACTGTTCCAGATTTATTTATATCTATTAATATAGCTTCAAAATATATAAATCAAATGTTAACAGAACTACAGAACTAAAAGGAGAGACAAAACTATAACTGTAGTAGAAAATGTTAACACATATCTCTTGGTGTTAGAACAAGCAGACAAAAAGTGTTACTAAGGATAAAAAAAAGATTTGAATAGCACAACTAATAAGTCTAACTTAGTTGACATATAAAATAAATTTCTGAAGACCTATAGGACATATGCCCTTTTCATGAGCACAAAGACTTTTTTCTTCTGTGTGTGTGCTGCTGGGGATCAAACCTAGGGCCTCACATATGCTAGTCAAGAGCTCTAGCCCTGAGTTCTAGCTAAAACTCAGACCTGCTGGACCTTCTTTTTTACCTTATGGAAGGTGGATATGGGAGGAGTCATTAGATGTGTCTCACTTCTTTCCTTCAGATAAATCTACATGGGGAGCCAAGAAATAATCAGGTTGCTTTGTGAGAATGCTATCAGAGGGGAATGGTTGAGATGACCTATATAGCCAATATCTTTTAACTATGGAAAGCTGGTATATGCAAAGACGCGAACACTGTGTTTCTGATTAAGAAAGTCCTGGGACCATTTCTGAATTGTGTGGGGAACGTCCCCTTCTGTTAGTATTGTTTCTTTGGATGGAGTGTAATATGAAATCTTGGGCCACAGCTTTACACATGCTAATTTAGTCATCCTCTGATTCCTGTTGGCTGTCATTCAACTTTGTCTCTCAGTGAGCCAGGCTGCTTATTCATGTGTATATTTTGCGTATTCTGTGACCTTTTCCCAGAATGACTTCCCATCCTCAAACCATCTCCTCTCCTCATCCATTTGGCAAACTCCTATTTCCTCTACAAACCAATTCAAGTACCTTTCTTCTGTTTTCCCTTTCTTCTGTCCTCATTGGATCTTGCCTGTCTTCTGAACTAGTCCTTATCACACTATATTGAAATGTTTAGTTCTGTCTCCCCATTGGATTTGAATTTCTTTTAGTTTTTAATGATGCATCATAATTGTACACAACAGTGAGATTCCCAGAGATACATTCATACATGCTCATAACATAGATCTGGATTTCTTAAAAGAAGGTTCCGTGTCTTAATATTTGTATTCCTACTCTCTACACTTAATAAAAATGTCTTAAGTGCAGAAATAACAAGTGAACAAATAAGCAGATGACTGGCTGAGTGACTCCGCCTCAGTGGGGCTCTACCTTCTTATGACCACCATTTGGGTACTCTGCTCAGCCTTCCCGAACTCATTCCAGCTAGTAATGAAAAACGTCTCTGGTTGGGTACACTGAATTTACAGCCAATAATGAACTCTAAATTGAATTTATAATTGCTTTTATAATGCTGCTACGGTCACGGGCATTTTAAATGCTAACTTCCCAGATGCAAGTCATAACCTTACGTTTTAATTTCATCCTATTTCTGTTAAGTGACATGAAAAGGAGAAGGAGTAGTATGAATTGAAAATTATGAGGAATAATGTTAATTAGATTTGGGAAAGCCTGAAAAAACAGTTCCAAGTAAGATTCAGTCCAAGACCAAGATTAATTACTAATTAAGTTTAGTAGTTTTAATACCAAAACAAATAAGGGAGAGCAGAGTTGCCAGGAAAATGGAGGAACTAGTTCTTCCCACTGCTTCCCAGTCCTTGCCTCCCATGGTGTGCAGACAGCATACTGTTATTTACAGCACAGTGCGGTGAATGGCTGAGGCTGCCTGCTAGCTAGCATAGGCCGGGGCTCTGGCCGCCCCAGGCTCCACCTGGCTGTGCTGAGAGCTTGGATCAAGATCTCAGCATGTCCAGAACTCCTTCGCACTAGACTGCTGGGGGACTCTGAGGTTTTGTTTTTCCTTTCTTTCTTTTTTGTTTTTGTGGTGCTGGGATTGAACCCTGAGCCTCGTGCATGCTAGGCAAGCAGTCTATCACTGAGCTACACCCCCAGTCTGGGGGACTCTGAAGTTTAACAAAGGAAAGTGGAATGTACCTGCAAGGACTTGAGGTCCTGGCCCTTGTCAAACCTAATATACCAGGAAGGGTTCAGAGTAAGAAAGATATTTAGTACCTAAGTTTCAGAGCTAGCAGTATTCAGGCCAATGTGAAATGCATATTGAAACCCCTGGAAGCATTTAAAGCATAAAAACACACCAATGCTCAGGCTTTACTCTAGCCCCCTACCCCCACCCCTTATTTTTGGTGCTGGGGATCAATCCAGGACCTCATGCATGCTAGGCAAGTACTCTACCACTGAGCTATATCCCCAGTCCTACCTTCATACATTTAAATCAGAGTCTGTGCAGAGGGATATAAAATGATTCAGTATTTTAAAACAGCTCCTCACGGGTGTTTCTAAAGTGTTCCTGAGTTAAAAACCACTGATATAAGCAGTGACTGATGATTAAAAATGGTTAATAAGGGACCTAAATTCTAACCATGTGTCTTTTTTTTTTTTTTTTTTTGCAGTACTGGGGATTGAACCCAGGGGCATTCTGCCTCCGAACTGCATCCCCAGCCTTATTTTTTCTTCTTTATTTTGAAACAGGGTCTCACTAAGTTGCAGGGGGCCTCACTAAGTAGCTGAGGCTGTCCTCGAACCTGCGATCCTCCTGTCCCAGCCTCCCAAGTACTAGGATTATAAGCATGTGCCATCACACCTGGCTAACCATGTGTCTTTTAAAAGAGTGCCTTAATTTAATATTTATGCTATATTTGACATAGAGAGTTTTCTGTTTTTATTGTTGTAGAGAGGAAAAAGCCAGTCAATAGTTTGGATTCATTTCAAATTTTAGCCGTATTCCTAGGAGGAAAGAACATTTGGGGTTTGAATTTTCAACCTGATATTTCTGGAACAATGGCAAACATGACCGCTTAACTGGTCAGGCATGGTAATGGCAGAAGGTTTTAAACTAAGCCTGAAGGGTAGATGAATTTAGATATGCTGAAGTGGAGTATGGGGTGGGAGAAGCATTCTCAGTTGTAGAACAGTGTAAGCATAGGTGAGGGAAGGGATAGAGGGAAGAGCCAGAGAAGAAGGCTACCTAGTCTGAGACATGGGCCCGATGGCAACTTATGGGCAGCCAAAGCCAGTTTGGAAAGCGACAGCCTTTCCAAACATCTGTAGCAGTTGAAAGTGACCATGCCCAGGCTTCTCTGATGCCTCGTCCAAGGATTGTAAGGAAGGCCTAACTACAGATAACAATTTCTGGGCACCAACTATATGCCAGGCACATTTTCTTAGCATTTCATATGTATTAACTAATTTAATCCTCACAACAAACCCATGAGGCAGCTTCTGTTATTATCCCTGTTTTATAGACGAGGAAAATGAAGCACACAAGGCTGGCATTGTTCGTGATCTCTCTTTTAGACAATGACCCATTTTTCTTTTATCATGACTTAGAGTTCATGCCATATTTACTGGACAGAAAATTATATACAGTCATGCACCAGTGAATGACAGGGACGAATTCTGAGAAATGCATCTTTTGGTGGTTTCATCATTGTGTAAACATCATAGCCTAGATGGTAGAAGTCAAACTCCATGAGGCCTCTTGATGCAATCAAAATATGCAGTAGACACAAAATGTATGAGGCCATTGCTGGGGTAATGTGGCACATGGTTTTACAGTAAACTTTTTTTTTCCTTTTCTCTTTTCTTCTTTTTTTTTTCTGGTACTAAGAATTGAACACAGGGGCATTCTACCCCCAAGCTACACCCTCAGCCCTATTTTATTTTTCATTTTGAAACAGAGTCTTCACTAGGTTGCAGAGGACCTCTCTAAATTGCTGAGGCTGGCTTTGAACCTGTGACCCTCCTGTCTCAGCCTCCCAAGCACTGGGAATACAGGCATGCACCACCGCACCCAGCTGTAAATTTTTTTCTTAAAATAGCAGGAGTATACTCTAAAATAATGATAAAAAGTATAACACAGTAAATACATGAACCACCAACATAGTTTGTTCTCATTATTAAGCATGTGTTCTATTTTTATACAACTGGAAGCTCAGTAGGTTTATTTCCACCAGCATCACCAGAAACATGTGAGTAATGCATTGAGTTACATTAGGACAGCTGTGTCATCACCAGGTGACAGGGATTTTCAGCTCCATTATACTCTTCTGGGACCATGGACACATATGGGGTCCATCGTTGACCAAACATTGTTATGTGGCACATGACTGTAGATAAAACAGAAGTTAACCATGTAGGGGTAGAAGGGATGTGGGTACTTGGAAATAATGTCAGCTAGGGATCAGAGAGCTATGGATTAAAAAAAAATATTTTTTTTTCTGTAGGCATGAAAAGTTTACTGAGATTTTTGAGCAGGGAGTAGCATGATAAAATGTTTAGTAAAGCCAGTCTGGAAAGAGGCAGGATGAGGTGAGGGTGGGGAGATGCTGACCAGTGAGAAGCGGAGGGCAATAGTCTAGGAAGGGAATGGTACAGAGCGAGGTTGCATGGTGACAGTGGTAACAGAGAGGGCACAGGTGCCGGAACCATGATGAGGATCCTGGAGACTCGAGTGAGCCTCAGTGACTGGTGAGCCATGGGGAGAGTAGGAGGGCAACCCTAATGGGGGAAGATGCTGAACTCAACTTCAGCTTTCCTTGAGTTTGAGGGATATTGAGTCATTCTGGCCTGGAGTGTGTTATTGTATTTAGTGTCTTGACTTTAATTTTTAACTTTGTTTTATTTTATTTGGTACTGGGGATTGATCCCAGAGGCATTCTACCTTGGAGCTACACCCCCACTCTTTTTCATTTTTATTTTGAAACAGGGTCTTGCTAGGTTGTCAAGGCTGGCCTAGAACCTGCAATCCTCCTGTCTCAGCTTCCCAAGTACTGGAATTATAGGCATGTACCACCACTTTAACTTAATTTTATATATATCCCTATTTTTGATGTAGAGGGCAACATTGATCTCTGTATTTTAATTTCACACTAATTCTTTATCTGCTAAAATTTATTTACTTATTATTCTAATAAATAATAGAACATTTTTATTACTGTAATAATATATAATTATTGCTCTTATTATTTGCTGTAGGTTATCAGACCAGGATGAAGAAGAGGGCAAGACCAAGCAGGAGTGTATCATATCTGACCCCTCCTTTTCCATGGTGACAGTTCAGCGGGAAGATAGTGGAATCACCTGGGAGACCAATTCAAGTAGATCTTCCACTCCTTGGGCCTCGGAAGAAAGTCACACTTCTGGTGTGTATAGTCCAGAGGGGTCGGCTATGAATTCTCCTCCAGGAAATGTTTCCTTCATTGTGGATGAGGTTAAAAAGTCTCGGAAAAGATCTCATAAGTCAAAGCACGGCTCACCATCATTGCGTCGGAAAGGCAGCAAAAAAAGAAATTCTTTGGAATCTCAAAATGTTCCAGCAAACAAAAAAGACAGTTATTTAATTTCAGAAAGCCAGGTATTAAACACCGAGACAGAGAAGTTATTATCTGACATTTATGATAAAACAAGAAAAAAGAAGACCACCTCAAATACACCTCCTATTACTGGAGCAATATACAAAGAACACAAGCCACTGGTGATAAGGCCAGTCTATATAGGAACAGTACAATATAAAATTAAGATGTTTAACTCGATTAAAGAAGAACTAATTCCTCTACAATTTTATGGGACATTGCCAAAGGGGTATGTAATCAAAGAAATACATTACAGGAGAGGGAAGGATGCATCCATTAGTCTAGAGCCAGACAATCATGATTCTACCATAGTTTCCAAAACAGGTAAATCAGTAACCCAAAGCTTAGAAGATGAGAAAGTAAAAGAGCTTGCTCCACCCTGGAGAGGTGCCCTCTCTAAAGGATCAAAGGCCTTCACATCCTTATTTGGTCACGAAGATCAAAAGAAAATTTACCCTGATTCCCCCTTAAATGCCACATCTGCCACCGAGCATACAGTTTCCTCTTATTCAAGTAATGATACAGTGGAGCAAGAAGTACAGCCCAGGCCTCCATGGTCAGTGCTCAGACAGCCAGGCGAGGAAGCAAAACCCCATGAAATGGAGCCTTCCTCTCTTCCACTCGATATGTCTGCAACTGTGTTCCTGGAAACAGCAAAGGAAGAATTTGAGCCAGATTCACAAGGAACTGTAACTTCAGAGAATGACTCTTCAGTCTCACCAGCTTTAGTGGATGAGTTACAGGAGGAAGACCTGGATTCTGCAGACCTTCCTATTTCACTGGTGGCAGAGAAGGATTCTCTGGAGACAGGCCCATTGGGTCTGACACCATCTATCCAGGAAGGTCTTGAGCCAGGCAAGGAAGAGCTGGACCTGACTTCACTAGAAAGGGCAGAGCCAGTCTCTGCACACCTGACTCCTCCTCTTCCCAGTGTCCAAGGAGAGAAGGAAGAACACGTGCCCAAGCCATCCATTTTGCTTCCCGAACCTCTAGTGCTACGAGAACCAGAGAAAGAAGAAATAGAAACTCCCCTACCATCAGCTGCCACCCCTGAATCTGAAGATTCCAATTTAGCAGAAGAGGTCATAGAACTCGAATACCCAGAAAGCCCATTAGTTTCTGAGAAGCCCTTCCCACCACGTTTGTCCCCTGAAGTGGAGCACAAAGATGAGCCCATTCTACCGTTACTGACAGCAGCAGCACCTGAACATGTCAGTTTGTCGGAGGAAGAAAGAGAGGAAAATGAGTCTGTTTCCACTGATTCTGCTTTTGTATCGGAGTATTCAGTCCAGCAGGATTTGAACCTTGAACCAGAGAAGCAAGAAGTCAAGCCTGTTTCTCCATCCAATGTAAAAGCCATATCCGAACATGCATTTTTGTCAGAAGAAGAGAATGAGGCATTTGAGTCCTATTCTCCAGGAGCTGCAGCCTCTGAGTCTGAGCCCTCAGTCTTGCCACCCACTGTTGGGAAGAGTCCTGGATTCCAGGGCCTGCTGTTTTCAACAGTTACACCAGAACCCACAGTCCTATCAGATGAGGCCTCAGAAAGTGGACGTTACACACCAGATTCCACGTCTGCTTCTGAATATTCAGTCCCATCACATGAGACACAAGAGTCACTGAAGAAAGCAATTGGCCACAAGTCCCCATTAAAATCAAAAGGTGTTTCTGAGCACATGGTTCTCTCAGAAGAAGAGAAGGAAGACACTGGTTCATCTTCCCCAGCCGCAGTCTCTGCGTCAGAGCACTCTCTTTCACCATCCCCAACTGAGAAGACTCCTGAATGCCAGTCACCACTGTTTTCTGCTCTTGCATCGGAACACGTGGTCCTGTCAGAGGAAGAGGAGCTAGGCAGAGAGCGCTTCACACCAGATCCCAAGCTGATTTCCAAAGACGCAGTTCCACCAAATGCAACCCAGGAATCCCAAAGGAAAATAATTGATGATTTATCTCAATTCAATTCAAAAGGTGTTTCTGAGCACAAGACTCTGTCAGAAGAAGAGAAGAAAGACATTGGATTGTGTTCCCTAGATGTGGCCTCTGCACCCGGATGCTCTCTCCTTCCAAACACACCTGAGATGACTTCTGAGTGCCAGGCCCCACAGCGTCCAGCCTCCCCATCTGAACTTGTGGGCCTGTCAGAAGAAGAGGCAATAGAAATGGGGCAGTATTCACCGTCTTCCACATCTGCTTCTGAGTTTTCAGTACCGCCATATGCAACACCAGAGTCCCAGGAGGAAGAAATTACCCATGGATCCCCTCTAAATCTAAAAGGTGCCTCCTCACCCATGAATTTATCAGAACGAGGGCAAGAAGACATTGGACCTTTCTCTCCAGATTCTGCCTTTGCATCAGAATTCTCATTTTCAACCTATGCAACTCAGGAAGCAGAGAAAAGAGGATTTGAGCGTGATTCTCCTATGTGTTTAACACCACCATCTGAACACACTATTCTGTCAGATGAAGACACGGAAGAAGCTGAGCTTTTTTCCCCAGACTCAGCATCACAAGTTTCAATCCCACCATATAGAATCTCAGACACGGAGACAAATGAAATTGAGCCGGATGCCCTATTCACCCCAACGTCTGCTTCAGGACATTCCTACTTTTCAGAAGCAGATGAGGAAGAGATTGAGTCAACAGCTGTGACACCTGTACCTGAGCATTTCAATTCATTACAGAGGCAAAAAGTTGAACCTCTCCCTTTCCTGTCTGCACTCAAAGACACAAGCCTGCCACTTTCAGCCAATAAAGCAGACAAAACAGAAATTGAGCCAGATGATCAAACAATCTCAACATCTGTATCTGAATATCTCATTTTGGCACAGCAGAGGAAAACTCAAGTGTTTATGGAGCCTGAGCCTGAAGATTTGGTTCTGCCATGTTTAACCAGTGCAACAGAGAAGGGAGAAATGAAGACGAGTCCCTCAGCAGCTACAACACCTGCTCCTTCACCTGCACAACCATTGGTGGCTAAAGAAGAAACCAAATCAGATTCGCCTGCATCTCAGTATCCATTTTCACCTGATTACGTCCATGCAATTAAGAAAGAACAGGAACCCAAAGCATCGCTCTCTCTAAAAGTTGCAGATGAACAGATGGCTTTGCCAAAAGTCAGAAAGGAAGAAACTGTGCCTGATTCTCAAGTAGCTATAGCACATGTATCACAGGATCAAAAACTGGAGCCTCAGGCTCCAAGTGTTCCAGGGTCAGGGATGAAATATTCAGTTTTGCCTGACTTGGTAGATGAGCCAAAGGAGGATGCTAAACCCAATTTATCTCCAAATTTGACTTCTGAACTAGAACAGAGAATGTTGTCAAAGGATGAGCCTGAAGTAGTAAAACCATCTTCACCTCTAAAGGAAGCAACTATATCTGGATCTGAGGTTTTATCTGGAGTGAAAACGGAAGTGAAACGCGATTCCAAGATAACAAGTACAGCCAGAGAGCTTCATTCAGACTCATCAGGAGTAGAAAAGGAAGTTGAACCAGCACCAACAGTTTCAGCTTTGTCAGAAGAAATAAAGAAGGAAATAGAACCCAGCTACTTTACAATCACAACATCTGCATCTAAGCTTGATTCAAACTTAACTGAATCAGTAAAAGAAGAAATCCTGACAGATTCACCTCTTGCCACCTCTGAAGAGTATCCAGTCTTAACAAAAGTAGGAGAAGGTGAATTAGGAAGGGGCTTGCCACCACCCATAATGTTTGTAAATGAGTCTTCAGTTCTTAAAGAAGAAGAAAAGGTAGCAATTAAAAGCGCTTCTTCTCGCATTGGAACTTCTTTATCCAAAGGTTCAGCTTGGTCAGAAGCAGAGAAGGAAATTAAATTAGATTCACCTCCAAGCACATCCTCTGTATCAGAGCATTCTATTTTGTCAAAGGTAGAACCTGAAGAAGATAAACCTGGGTTCCCAGTATCTGAAATGTCTGCTTCTCATCGTTCAGATGTATCTGAGGAAGCAAGGGTGGGAGACAAACAGGGTCTTTCATTTTCTACAGTCCTCGACTCTGAATGTTTGATTTCATCAAAGAGCAAGGACTCAGGGCCTGTCTCGGAAGTGTTAAGACCCAAACTGGTGCCTTTGCTCCATCTGCATGATGAGATCCAGAAAGAAGCTGAACTTCCTTCAGCACACAATGTGTCACCTGCACCCAAGCATCTAGTCCCAGAAGGCAAAAATGAGGAGATAAGCTCTCCTCCCAAGTTTGAAGATTTAGCCTCAGAAGATTTAGCCCCGACATTACCAACCCTCAGAGATGATAAGAACAGACAGGCGAGGGAGACCTCTGTTGCAGCTCAGGGAGGCTTCCTGCCTGGAAGACAAGGTCTGGCTCTGGCAGAGCCCCATGTGGAGCCAGAGGAAAGAGACGAGCCATACCAACTACCAGAGTCACCAGATGCTGGGTCAGAATTTACTGGTGCTCTAGGTAGACAACATGGATCTGTAGGTACAGAACCAGTGAAGTCTTTTACAATAGAGTCAGGAGATTCTGTTTCAGAAAAGGACCTAGCTGAGTTTAGGAGCAGAGGGGAAGGAAATAAAAACAGGGAGCTTCATGTGTCTGCTA
The DNA here is from genome assembly GCA_004027185.1 of Glis glis. NCBI lineage: Eukaryota > Metazoa > Chordata > Mammalia > Rodentia > Gliridae > Glis > Glis glis. The sequence goes on along the minus strand of PVJS01000914.1, from coordinate 5,801 downwards.
CAGAACCATCCCAAATTGCTTTTGACCTCCTCATGGAACAAAAGAAGCCTGAAAAAGCACTTCATTCAGACCAAGCTGTTAAATTGCCTGATGTGAGCAGCTCTTTTGCAGACAAGCCAGATCTGGGTACTAAACAATTTTCATTTATGAAAGAGAATTTGCCTTTGGAACAATCAAAATCATTTGTGACGATGGAGTCTGCAGATGTTAAGGAAACCAAAATGTCCCTTATTTCTCCAAAGGATGATAACTGGATGCCAGAAAAGCCAGAAGATTTGGCCAATCAACATGAAGAAAAAATACTAGGATCTGTGCAGTTGGATTCCTCTGATAGCAATGATCTGATGAAAGGGCAGCTCAAGGCAGTTCCATTGGACAGAATGCAGGTTCTGCCACATTCTGCAGAAAAATCTCATTTGATATCACAAGAACCAGAATCTACACTCGAAACCTTATCAATTAAAACTTACTCATCCGCAGAAACAAAGCTGGCCCAAGAACCCACATCTCTAGTTCCAGCTGAAAGTGTACAGAGAACCAGAGCAGAAGGGAAGCAGATCCATTCTTTCATGGGGAGTGAAAGTTTGATATCAGAGAAAGCAAAACCAGAATTTTCTAGGATCTGCCAAGAGGAAAGTCAGGAAGAAATCAAACTACTTCCTGAAAGAACCTTCCAGAAACCAGTGCCTGGTCCATCAGTGGAACAGATGAAGTCAGAGACTCTCCCCTCTCCTGACAAAGCAGCCCATTTCCTGGCAGAAGTTTCAGAACCTGCCTTGGGCAGTGAAAATGATGCATGCAGGAGCCCACCACCTTTACTCGGAGAGAAACCACTAGAAGAACCAAAGACGGTCCAGTCAAAGATTGTAGATGATGCTAATGAGGGAAGGAAACCAGCATCCGAAGTCAAAATACCTATGCAAGGAAAACATGTCCCCTTGATCCCAGCACATGAAGAATCTCACCCCCCAGAGACACCTGCAGTGACACAAAAGCTGCCCGAGAAGCCAAAGGTGGCTGAGCAAGGCCTTGCTGAGGAAAAGGGGAAGAAAGGAATTTCATCTTTCAAGTCATGGATGTCCAGTTTATTTTTTGGATCAAGCACTCCAGATAACAAAGTTGCTGAAAAGGAAGATTTAGAAACTCGGCCAAGTCCCTCCATAGAAGAAGCAGAGCCTGTTTTAGAGCCTAAAGGTATAATTCCTGCTGATTTCAGGGCAACCGAGAAACTAACTGATCATTCATTGCCAGAGGTAAAACTTAAAACTGCTAAAGAAGGTCAGGACCTTAAAGAAAAACCCTCCTTTTTATCGAATGCAGAAGTTTCACAACAGCCAAAATCCAACTCTGAGGTGTCTAGTGAAGATTATGGGGAGAAAGAAACCCCAGACTATTCACAGGAAATGGACATAAACTCAGTTACTTCAGCTGATGGTGAGGATCATCTTGGAATCCAACCTTATTCCCCCACGGGTGAGAAATTGGTTGTGGAAGAAGCCAAAAACTTTGTTCCTCTTCATGTTACTAAGAGTAAAAAAGACCAGAAGCCAGAAATATCTCCTCCATCTAAGTGGAACATTTCTATTCTTAAGGAAGAGCCAAGTAGCGATCAAAAAGCAAAATCACTCTTTTCATTGGATGTAGTAGATAAGATGCCACAACAGCCAGAATCAGCTGCATCTGACTTCACAAGTGAAAATATCACAAAGGAACTAGAGAAGCCAGAGCCAATAATCGTGCCAGTAGAAGAATCAAAAGGCAGTGTAATCAATCTTGGTAAGGACAGACTAAAGAAAGAAATGCTCAAACCTACCTCCTTGAAATGTTCTGAAGAGGAAATGAAACTCAGGTCTGTGAGCCCAATGGAGGAGAAAGGTAATTTAGAAACTAGATCATATACCTTGGCAGCAAAGGGGGAGCTGCCAGAAAAACAAGAACCGGTGACCCCTGTAGAGCTTAGAGAAAATAGAGAAAGCTGGCAGGCACAAGTGACGCATGACTCTAGACCAATAGAATTGGAAGACTCAAAAGTGGCTGCTAGGCTGGAGCACATCTATCCACATGAAGACCGCAAGGAAAGACCCAGCATTATTGTTGGTTCTGAGGAGGAGAAAGGAAAAGGAAAAGAAGAGCAGGCACAGGTATTTTCAGAAGGAAAGAAGCAGCAGGAAATTCAGTCATATCCTCTGAATGCTGCCAAATCTATGCCTGAAGAATCAGCTGTCTCTTCAGGTCATTCTTTGGCTGAAACTCAAGCATTTTCACACATCAAAACAACATCGATTACTGAAAAACCAGAAAGCATACTCTCAGAGGCTCACCCAGAAATCAGGGGAAAAAAGGCAGCAGAAACCCAACCACATCCATTAGAAGAAAGTAAAATTTTGATGGAAAAACCCCACATCTTCTGCCCTGTGGATCTTCCTTGTCATGATGAAATAGATAACAGCTCTTTACCTCAGGAAGGAAACCTGGTACTAGAAAAGTCCGTCAGGGATGTGGCAGGCCACAAAGAGGAAAAGGAACAGTTCTTAGAGTCAGAGCTGTTGAAAGGCGGTTCAGTAGCTATCACAAAAGAAAGGACGAAGCAAGGATCGTCATCTAAAGACTCTGAACAGACTTTAGATCGTCCTTCTGACAAAACGGAGAGCTTAGAAACACCACCCCAACTGCTGTCATCTCTAAAACCACAAACATTCGTTTCAGGAGTTTCTTCAGAAATTAATACAGTGAAGAAAGAGGAAATGCCATGGTCAGAACTGGCTCCAGCACGGCCGACGGTCCACACCATCCAGACATCTAGAGACCGCCCATCCGACATGCCCAAACAGTCTGTTCTTGTTTCAAGGGGCCACTCGGAGGCTGTGGAGGAAGCCCCTGTAAATGCATCCTTCTCTTCAGCAAGAAGCAACTACACTCAATTTATAATGAATGCATCGGCCACCAATGCCGATAAAGTGGCTCCTACTAAAGAGATGTCCGAGGCGCCTGAAGATACATATGCAAAAGATGAAGTCTTTACAGGGACTAGCAAGCCAGCTGGACTTTCTGAAGACCAGAAGAGCGCCTTCAGTATCATTTCTGAAGGCTGTGAGATATTGAATATTCACGCGCCTGCCTTTATTCCTTCAGTGGACCAGGAAGAGAGTGAACAAATGCAAGATAAGTTAGAATATTTGGAAGAGAAAGCCTCATTTAAAACTATATTTCTTCATGGTGATAGTGAGGTAAGTGCTCGCCAGAAAACATTACAGAGCAAGTTAGAAGATTCTGATGGAAAAGTTACATCACTGAGAGTCGATGAATGCAAGGAAACTCATAAAGCAAAAGAGATGATAGCCACAGACTCAGAAACTGGTGATTTAGCCTTTATTCAGCCTACAGTCCCCAGTGAAGAGGATTATTTTGAAAAATATACTTTGATTGATTATAGCATCTCCCCAGACCCAGAAAAACAAAAAGCTCCTCAGAAACTAACTATTGAAGAGGAATTCCCAAAGGAAGCCATGAAAGAAGCTATCTCTTTTCCAGAAAGTTCCCAAGAAAGTCCCCTAGAACATGAATATGACTTGGTGAAGTTGGATGAAAGTTTTTATGGACCGGAAAAGGACCACAGCAAATTATCTCACTCAGAGACACCAAAGTCTTCAGTTATCCAAAAATCAGTGGATGGGGACACTTCAAAGGACATAAACAGAGATGTGGACTCCAGGTCACCCGGGATGCCTTTATTTGATGCAGAGGAAGGAGTTTTGTCAAGAGCCCAGATATTTCCGACCACTACCAAAGCCGTTAATCCCGAGCTTCTGGAGGAGCCACCCGCACTTGCATTTTTATATAAAGATCTGTATGAAGAGGCAGTTGGTGAGAAAAAGAAGGAAGGGGAGATAGCTTCTGAAGGTGACAGTGTGAATTCAGAGGCCTCATTTCCAAGCAGAAATTCTGACACTGATGATGGAACAGGAATGTATTTTGAGAAGTACATACTCAGAGATGACATTCTCCATGACACATCTGCAACTCCAAAGGACCGAGGCCAAGGTTTGGATGAAAAGGCGATGGGTAAGGATGATTCATATCAACTGATAGCTGTAGACGGGGAAATTGGGGGGAAGCCAGAAACTATTTTGGGGGAGAAGAGTCTGGAAGAGGAACAAAAGGCTGTTTACAGTGAAGGAGAATTAATAGGCCACATGGAGACCCTTGATGATATAGCGATGCAGAGGAAAGCTCCAGTCACAGAAGAAGTCCAAGTGGTTACCCAGAAGATAAGCTACGCGGTTCCATTCGAAGATACCCGGCATGTTCTAGGGGGTGTGGATGAACCAAGCAGTCAGGGTAACGAGGCAGGAAATGCAAGTCCGGAAGTCAATCTGAATGTCCCAGTACAAGTGTCCTTCTCAGAGAAAGAACTTGCTTCTGGTGCAACTTATATTCAGGAAACATCACAAGAAGAACCTAAAACACTGGTCCCACCTGAGCCACGTGAAGAGAGACTTCGTAGCAGCCCTGTTCAGGATGAATATGATTTTGCTGAATCCTTGAATTACGAAGTGGTTAGTCCAGACATTTTATCAGAAGAACTGTATTCACAATCCACACCTGAAGATGTGTTGTCTCAAGGAAATGAATCTTTTGAACACATGAGGAAACACGAATTTGTTAGTGAGGAGGAACCATGTATGTCTCTCGAACAGAAAGAGTTGGGCAGAGAGAGGACAGATCAAGACCAGTTATCAACAGAGGTAGTAACTGAGATGGCACAAAAGGAACCGAAAAAGGCCCAGATTGACACATATTGCTACACCTGCAAAAGTCCAATTTCTGAAATGGACAAGGTGTTTGGCACCCACAAAGATCATGAGGTTTCAACGATTGATACAGCTATAAGTGCTGTTAAAGTAAGTCAATTTATTTATTTATTTATTTTTGCGGTACCGGGAATTGAACCCAGGGGTGTTCTACCTCCAGTCCTATTTTTTATACTTTATCTTGAAACCGGGTCTCACGGAGTTGCAGAGGGCTTCACTAAATAGCTGAGGCTGGCCGCGAACCCGGATCCTCCGGTCCCCACCTCCCAAGTACCAGGATTACAAGTGTGCGCCACCACGCCCGGCAAAGTAAGTCAATTTAAAGGCATATAAATGATAATACATATGATAATACATATGCATTAAATTTGCTTTCACATTTTTTTTCAGTTTTAAAAATGGCCAATATTACCTGGGTGTGGTGGCGCATGCCTGTAATCCTAGTGCTTGGGAGGCTGAGACAGGAGGATCACAGGTTCAGAGGACAGCCTCAACAATGTAGTGAGACTCTCAGCAACCAAGTGAGACCCTGTTTCCAAGTAAAAAATAAAAAGGGTTGGTGGTGTAGCTCAGCGGTAAAATGCCCCTGGGTTCAATCCCCAGTATCCCCACACACACATACACACACTTGACCAATATTTGATATATTCATCTTTAAGTAGAATAGTCTGGAAGCAAAACTAAGAGTACTTCACCAAGAATTTGGTTAAGATTGGTTCAACAGATATTTATTGGCTATATACTATGTGTCAGACATTTTTCTAGGTCCTGGGGATACTAAGAAATAACACAGGGTCACTGCCTTTGAGGGCTTGTTATTTTATAGCAATGGCCCTTAATTGCATCAAAAATGCCAAATAATTTTAAACTTAAAAAATATACCTTTGAGGAGTTGGATGAGGTGACACATCCCTGTAATCCCAGCCCCAATCCCTTGGGAGGCTGAGGCAGGAGAATTCCAAGTTCAAGGTCAGCCTAGGCAAGACCCTG